>OZ023152.1:8667185-8827241 GCA_963675895.2 Styela plicata
TTACCCTTCAAAAGTCGGCAATTCTACAAAATCTTACAGTAAAATTACAAACAATGATAGTAATTTTACTCCTAGACAACCATGAAATTTACTCAGTCGGTCAGTATTTTTACTGGTACATAAAAGTAAATTTACTAGTCTTGTCAAGTGATTTGACTGGTTATTGGAGAGTATTTTTTACCGATTTTTCACCAGCGTTTTTACTGGTGATTTTACTGCTAGTAATGGAGTGAAAATACTGTTTGGAAGCAAGTGATTTTGCCGGTAAGATACAGTAAATTTAACGACGGAACACCTGTAAAATTACTGGAAAATCCCAGGCACCAAAAAAACGGCAAAACCCCAGTAAAAATACATATACTGCCACAGTAAATTCATCTGCTTTAAAATGAAAATCACTGAAATAAAGCACAGTAATATTTTTTAAAACGAAAGTTTATTGAAATGGAAAAACAGCTTAAATGAAAGAATGAAATCTGCATATACAATCACAGTATAAGTACAGTGTAAATGGCGTAAAAGGCACTCAAATTTCATAAACAATCCACAGTATATTGCGCTATCATGCGACACCTTAAAGATAAATGCAAATTAAAAATAGACGAATTTTTCCAATGCAAACTTGAAATTAAATCAATATGTGAACATGCAAAAAACAGTGTAGAAATAGTAAAAATCACAGTCAAAAGGAAAGTTATATAACTTTCCTATAGGAAGGTTAGGATAAAGTTAATAGCAGGTAATTTTCATGGAACGGTATAATGGGTCTAATCACAATTTTGGGATTGGATTACTTTACCTAATTAAATACTTGAAAAATACATGAATCCATTGTAATAAAAACAAAAAAAAATTACAAGGACACGAGTAAAAAAAATCTAATAGTTACAAATTTGATTGGAGCTATTTATTATATTCATAACCAAAAACACACATGGTAAGTGAGATTTTTTCCTTTCATCTGGTGCGTAATAAGAGATAGATAGGGGAAAAATAAGAAAAAGATGGCCTACACTTATCATAACACTGAATATCATTATTTACAATAGAGAACTGTACAATATAATGAAGGCTAACAATATGGTATCAATGGAACATTAAACTATTCCAAAGTAACACTAACACAATTGCTATTACTAATATGATGATTCCAAGAGGTATAATGCAGAATAATATCACAAAGTTACAAACGAATTATTTAAAATCATAGCTCAGTAAAGAAAATACCCAGAAAAGTACAATTTGGTGAAAATAAGGCTAAAAGCACGAATGTCTTGAGGCACTGCGTTTAATAGTAAAGAGCTACTAAAAAAATGTGGTACCAGCAACTGCATTCTAAATGGAAAACATCCCAAACTGAACTGAACAACTATGTTGAAGTGCAGTGACTGGTATTTGACCTGGGCAATGGTAAACCATCTACCACTTCTTTGCTTCCTTTTAGTCGCCTCTTATGACACGCAGGAAATACGTTAGGACTATTCTAAAGCCCGTACACGCAGGGCTAAAAATTACCTCAATTTCAAATACTGATCAATCACCCAATTTCAGTACTGATCCAAATTGAATTGTAGCAGAAGTTCGTTTTAATAGTAGTCTCAATAGTCTTCAAACTGATTCAACAAGTTGACTGAGTTTCATCACTTTTGGATGCAAACCATACTTCAATTTTTTCGAACTTCTAACACCGGAGGTATTTATTCCAGCAAAGTATCTAAAAAGCAATGCGTAAAGACTTCTATTGACCTCTTTCACTAAATGGGAAATATGTTGGCACAATTTCAAAGACCGCATGTAACATCTTATAAATAATGATTTAATATGGGATCATTGTTGGGAAGAAGTCAATTCACTTAGAGGTGCAAGTCTTACTAAAGTTTAAATTTATAGTCTCGAGTCACACGTGTTGCAGACTCTGGCTAAATTCCTATTAAGTCAAGAGTCAATTTGCGTTTTGTCAAGTCACATGAGAGTCGAGTTATTTTGTCAAGACGTCTCGAGTGTGGCCTGGGGGCAATGTGAAGAATTGGGAATAATTAATAACATACTTTAGTACCCACCTCTGTATAAAATTTGTAGGTCAAGAGAGACCCATCAGGGTACTTCATGCCAAAAACATAAAATGAGCAGAAAGCATAAACCAGCGCAGTGAAAAATTCTGTGCATCTCATTGCTATATTTCCTTCAATCGAAACAGAAAAGTTTGTTGCTGAAATAAGACTACCACCTGTAAAAACAGACATAAGACTGTCACTTACAAAAAAGAGCAATATACGGGTCTTGACCAGATTAATAGGAAATATAAAAACAAACACAAATCGAATCAATGACTGACAACAATACCAGGCCGAAATTTACTCCCATCTAATATATAATCATGGTAAATGGCTGGCCATCTTAAAAATGATTCCTTGACAACCACATGCTTCACAAGTATTGCTCCACCACAAAGTTTCATAAAAAGATGTGGCCTTTTATACCACTTGCCATTATGCGTTTTATAAAACAGTTTTATAAAATGAGAAATGAACCTACGACTTTCCTATTTTCAAAAATTGAATACCATCCCATATCTTTGCCACTTCTTTTAATAAAGACGAAACATAAATTTTCAAAACAGTGAAAACTCACCAACAACAAGAATAATCGGAGCTGGTTGGATTGAAGACATTTTTTCTTGTAAACCAACACTGTCCTGAAAAAATGTAAATATAAATTTGATAAATATAAATTTAAGGTTGAATCAAATCTAGAGCTGGGCGACATATTGGTATGACGGTAAGTAATACCGGTATAAAGTTTTCTAAAATCGTATCGCGTTATTTTTCGCAATATTGGTTTGCTGTGATACCGGCATTTTGTGATATACCGTCTAAATTGTTCAAGTCTATGCATTATCGCGTCAAAAAAGGGTCTTTAGACCACTTATAACCACATTATAACATTAAAACCAATTTTGATGGCTTGCTTTACACAAGTAGAACTAGAATCAATAAGTTTGACATTAGATAGCAAGTCTCATTAGGCAATTTGCATAATCTCATAATTGGCTACATTTTATACGAGTTTAATGTATTGTTAAAATAATTACATTTCATCCATCCAATCCATTGTTTCAATTGTTATCCGAAGGAAAAATGCGGCACAAAAAATAACTTACTTCGTACCTTTTTCTTCTGGAGCCTTCCAAGCGTTTACAAGTTTTCTGGCATGTATGCGATTTAAAATTTCTGTCCTCAGTAAATCTTCCTCGGTTACGAGGGCAAGATCCTTTAAAGCTTCGACACCAATCTCGCCTTGTCAGCCAACGAAATGGCTATATCCGGTGGCAAAGGTATAACTTTGGATATTTCATCCCTGACAGTTTCCACTCCTAAACTACTAACCTTGTAAAAGCAGACTGAAAGGAAAAAAACACATAGGAAGTCAAAAAAAAAAAATTTTCAAGTCAGTATTTCTTATGACTGGACTACAAGGCAATTAATTGTATCGAGACGGCAACCATCAGTCCAAATTTTAGGGCAACACTAAAATGCGGGAAACGGGAAGGACGGGAACATCGGGAAAAATACTAAAAAGCGGGAATGCCGAGATCAACGGGAAATGTCGAATACTAAAAAGCGGGAAACCATGCAGGCAACGGGAATGACGGGAAACGCACTGAAATGCGGGAATGACGGTAGACACCCTAAAATGCGGGAATTTCGGGGAATATTTTAGAATGTAGGTATGACGGGAATTATACAAAAATGCGAACGGGAACAGGGATAAAAGCCCTAAAATGCGGGGATTACGGGAGATACCCTAAAATGCGGGAAATATTTCAAAAAGTGGGGATGACGGGAATTATACAAAAATGTGAACAGGAATAGGGATAAATGCACTCAAATGCGTGAATTACGAGCAACACATTAAAATGCGGAAATGACGGAGACAAATGCAATGAAATGCGGGAATAACGGGAACACACCAAAATGAGGGAATGACGGGAAATACCCTAAAATGCTGGAAATATTCTAAAATGTGGGGATAACGGGAATTGAACGGAAATGTGAACGTGACCAGTGATAAATACACTCAAATACGGAAATTCCGGAAAACACATTAAAATGCGGGAATGACGGATGCTACTCGAAAATGCGGGAAATATTTTGAAATGTGGGGATGACAGAAACTATACAAAATGTAAACGGCAACAGAGATGAATGCACTGAAATGCGGGAATGCCGGAAACACACTAAAATGAGGGAATGACGGGAAACACACTAAAATGCGAGAATGACGGGAAATACCATAAAATGCGGGGATTACGGGAAACAAACTAAATTGCGGCAGCGGCGGGAGATACCCTAAAATGCTGGAAATATTCTAAAATGTGGGGATGACGGGAATTATACGGAAATGTAAACGGGAACAGGAATAAATGCACTTAAATGAGAGAATTACGGGAAACACATTAAAATGCGGGAATGACGGGTGCTACCCTAAAATGTGGGAAATATTTTAAAATGTGGGGATGACGGAAATTATACAAAAATGCGAACAGGGACTGGGAAAAATGCACTAAAATGGCTGGAATTATGGGAAACATTAAAATGCAGGAATGACGGGAGATACCCTAAGATGCGGGAAATATTTCAAAATGTGCGAATAATAATTTTATAATATTATCAATCTTTATAATATTATTCAAATGTACATCCAAGAACAACGGTCAAGTTTTTTCATACACGAGAAGGTCTAAAATAGCCCTAACGTATTTACTGCAACTTAAAAAAGACATCGTAGATGATTTTCCCGCCGGTCAAAGCAGATATCACGCTCGTATTTTATACCGGTTAGTTACTTTTTAAGAAGCTTTCCGCATAGAGTGCAGTTGCTGGTACTGAATTTTGTACTGGCTCGTTGTTCGCTAAGACTTTGTTAATACTTTGCAAAAGCGCTATCAATAACTCAAATATAATATATAAACACCATGCGTCGTCTACCAAATGCAGATGGGTTGCATGGTTTCCAACCCAGTCAGAAATTATTTTTTGACAAATATGTGCTACATATGGACCGTGTCTCATCGGAGCTGTCGATTGGGCCCAACCTATTTTTCGATTGGAACACTTTTGTAAAAGTGGATCAAGTTTTTACTGATATGTTTTCCATTAGGCATACATTTTGCTATACGAGTAGTTTCAGTTGGTTGGTTCTACTCCCAAATCTTGCTTCGAGTGAACTTCTGAGAAAAATAATATTAAATTCTGATTTTTTAAATTATAATTTGTGGACTGTTCATTTTATCTACATTCTTGAATTTAGGCAAGTGCATTCTATCAAATACGCATAATTGGACGAAGTCGATGCTACAATAATATTCCTGATTGAAATCACTGTCAAAATGCGAAGATTTTGGCATTTTATCCCAGAGAGTAATTTTGCCTCAAAGTGTGGGATTTGCTTGTCTTTAGTAAAATATAGATTGTATTTTGTCCAGCATGAGCAATTGGACCACAAGGACGTCACGATCTATTGCAGACTCATAACAAAGTATATTGTGACGGTACTGGATATATTTTGGTATATTCCTTACTGTCTTGAGTTATTTTACAGTGACGCTTTTCTATATTCCGGTCCATTCTTACTAAGTTGAGCCATATAGCGGTTGAAGGTTCAAAGGTCACGACTTGAGATATTACCACGTTGCTGGTAAGCAACGTTCTCTTTCCGTCCCGCCGCCTAGGCGGTGGCAGGGTCGTCCGGCGTTTGTTTCAGTCAATATGTTAATGTTATCTGTTGCCGTTGTTGCCGTTTCAATACATTTGCATCATCCTCGACGAACCTTATTGTGTGGTTTTTGCAGCACGCAGGAGTCTTCTGAAAGCGTTTTATAGGTTGCGCAGTCTATCGGACTGTGCTGGCGAGCACACTGTTATTTCTTAAAACCGCCCGCTGCAATATACTATATTCCATTGGGTACGTACCGCTCAGAAATTGGTGGCTAATTTGGATTCTAAAAGTTTTATTAGGTACTCATAACTGGTTTTAATGACCAACGACATGATTCGCCAATTGTATCGTCTATGATATAATTATATGAACTCATATGGCCTGGTGATGTCATGATTTTTTAATCAAAGCTACCTTATATGGTACGCCGATATCTTCAGCGTTTTCTTGCATTATATCGTTTTTTCTTTCTTTCAAATAGTTTTTCTTTCTTAAGCGTTCAGGATAAGTTCTTATCAGCACCAACCGGGCGTCTACTCATCGATACCCACTTTTATTCGCGTGAGAAGAATTTTGTGGTTACAAACTAAAGACGTTATTTGTTTTCATTTCCAACAGCCGTATTCGACCATGACGTTTGTTTTGTGTAGGTGGTTCAGATTAAGTGAGTGATCATGAATAGTGTTTAGTCTATATATATATATATATATATATATATATATCACCAACAACGTATTGCCAAAAAGTCGATAGTTCATATACTGAGGAATCTAGATTCAAAATTTTATTGAAGTAAAAAAGATGAGAGCTAAGGGAGTTGAGCTATTTTATTTTTTATAATGTAAAATTGAATTATAGTTGCCATTGGAAAAACATTCTCGAAACTCAATGTTTCAGTATTATGGCAGTAGATAATTATGCTTACTAATTCATCCGTACTGATAACGCTGTATTTCGCTTAAAATGTCTTCTTTAAAACACTCTCGTCGATAATTTTAGACTGTATAATTGTAAGAGTTACTATATTCACCATGATGTACCAGGCTGGAAAATTCGTTGCGATTTGCAAGATCATCGTTGCGATTTGCGAGATCAAGAAAAGTGTAGAATTGAGATTTGATATTGATTTGGCACTGTTGTGAGATAGATAACCCAAAAATAGGTTCAGAAGACCATCCCAGTTATTATTAGGGTTTTCGCGACAGCGGAAGTCTTATTCAAATTCTACGTTTTATTATTATTATTATACTAGATGGCTCTAGCATCAAAGCTACCTGATCTAGAGATCTAAAATCTTAGTCCAAAGGTCTGTGTGGATGGAAACTCTTTATTTCAAATTTTCAATATAAGCTTTCAAGTCTCTTTGTTCCGGGATCTTGATTTTCCACCAAAATGCAGTTCTGATAGTAATGATAATTAAATGCATAAGGCTTTTGCGGGACAAGCTTTCGGAATGTGAATCATGTGTGAAATCATAGTCAAAGAGTCAATGAAGAACTTATGGCGATGGGTAATAGTTATTCTATACTTGATTAATCCACTTAAAACTTTTCTATAATTTCATTATGTCAGCATCCTGGTATGGCCCATACATATATCATTGGGTAGATCTGAAACAGTGTAAAGATGGACTTTCGTACTGATTTGACACATTCCGGAAAGGAATGAACCGAAAATAATCTCAAGACAGCAAATCTTGTCTGTTCCATGCATGGCCTATACGCATACCATTGGGTAGATCAAAAAGAGTGTAAAGATAGGTTTATATACTGATTTGGCATAGTCCTGGGATGAATAAACTCAAATAAAGTATATAAACACCATGCCTCGTCTGCCACAGGCATGGCCCATACCTATATCATTGAATAGATCAAAGAGAATGCAAATATGGTCTTTGGTGTTGATTCGACACAGTCCTGAGTTGAATGAACCAAATATAATTTCAAAACACCATACCTTGTCTGTTCCATGCATGGCACATGTATATATCATTGAATAGACAAAAAAGATTGTAAAGATGGGCTTTACTGATCATTTGACACAGCCCTAGTATGAATCATTCAAACATAATTTTAAGACTCCATACTTTGTCTGTCCCTTACATGGGCCTCCCATATATCATTGGATAGATACAGAGATGGGATTTGTTACTGATTTGGCACATTCGTGAGTTGAATAACCCAGAAATATTTTCAAGAGACCATACCTATTCTGTCCCACGTATGACCCATACATATATCACTAGATAGATCAAAAAGAGTGTAAAGATGGGCTTTGACACTGATTTGACAAAATTCTGAGATAAACAAGTCAAAAATATTTTCAAGACACCATATCTTGTCTGTCCCATGTATGGCCCATACATAGACCATTGGGTAAAACAAAAAAAGAATATAAAGATGGTCTTTCATACTGATTTGACACAGTCCGAAGCTGAATGAACAAAATATAAACTCAAGACACCAAACCTTGACTGTCCCAGGCATGACCCATACATATATCATTGACCAGGACGAAAATAGTGTAAAGAAAGGATTTGATACTGATACACCAGTCCATGGTGTCGATGTGATTTATTCGGATTATAGCGGTAGTATGCATGGCCTGATTTAATATCATGAAAGGTGAAATTAGATTTTTGCATAACTTTGTTTGTCAGCTAGAATCTCCGTCCAGAAGTCTGTGTGCCGTAAGACATCTCTTAGAAAATACAGGAGTACTCATGGAAGATCCAGTGATGACAGTGTTTATCATGGCCAGGCGAAAGCCTTCGTAGTACTGTGTAACAGTTTTAGTATTGGTATTTAAATTCATAGTTGATAGCACGGGTGCGTCTAGTAAAGGATCCATAAATCGATTTTCTTTGTAAAGGGAAAAAATATGTATGAAAACAATGAGCCCATCTTTTTTGCAATAAATGTTTATTGTTTGCAATGTGATTAGCGGAAAAGTTGAAAATATTTTTTCTCGTATTTTCAGAATTTACCTGGCATTAATGCGACGAAGTAGAATTGACTGCTTTGTTGCAATATAAACACTTATATGGTGGCCCATCGTTTTCACCTTTTTTGTAATTTTATGAGAAATTCTATTTTTTTAAAAAAAATTAAAAAAAAAATTTAAAAAAAAAATAATAAATTTTCTAGTTATAGTTTGTCTGTTCACACAGTTCCGGCATTTTAGTGTGTTTCCCTTTATTTCCGCATTTTAGGGTATGTATGTGTGTATTTATTTTGTCTTTTAGCATGCACGATAACAGTAAAAAATATACATTCTTATATAAAAGGTCAGGGAGTATGTAAAAGACCGCATGAGCCTAAAACACAGTGTGCGGCATAGACCCTGTAATCAAACAAATCAAAAAACAACGGACAACATATATATATGTATATATTTAGAGGCTACAGAACTATTAATAGCATAACAAGGACGGACAACGAATAAATATATAAGGGCTACATACATATGTTCTGGGACTTCACTGGTTATATCTGTACCAGCCTTTCCAGTGTTGGTGAGACTACTACGAAAAGCTAGCTGTACAGTGAATGTGTCGGGGAAAAAGGGTGAGTGGAATAGTTTGCGGGCGAACAGTTGTGGGAAAATTGGTATAGGGCCTTAAAGCTAATTTATTTTAGGGTGTAGGTCTGGGGGTCTTTGGTCAAAAGGGTGGAGTCTTAATAACATATTAAAAAAAATAATAATAATTAGGAGTTTGCTTATGGATCATAGATGAATCCTGTGACTGGTGGCTTGATTCGTCGATGACCCATAATTATCGAATAGATTGAGCCTGGGAGGTTGCATGAACACTGTACAATAAAGTTTTTTTCATGGGGGGTAATAATAGGAGGGGAGGGAATAAATAAATTAGGAGGAAAAAATCACATAACGAAAGACAAGTCAATGGGAATTCGCATACCATGAATGATGAATAATTAAGCAAGCAAAAAAACAAATAATTTTTGAGGTCATAATAAAGGATTCCTGGAGCATCAATGTCAGACATAATTCATAAAAACGGTTGGATTCGGGAAGTCTGTATTAATTTACAATTGATGAGCACGTCTCTGGCGCCTTCCTGCTGTGCTGCTTCTGTTGTGTACAGACACAATGCGATGGTATCTTGTGAACGGGGAAAGCAGTGATTGAACAAGCATGATCGAGAATTAACCATGGTCGATGATCATGCTTGGGTCATTGGTATCTCCAATATTTCGGCATGTTAGTTTGTTTCCCGTGATTCCCTCATTTTAGTGCGTTTATCCCTGTTCCCGTTCGTATTTTAGTTCAATTCTCTCCATCCCGACATTTTAAAGTATTTCCCGTAATTCCCACATTTCAAGGTATCTCACGTTGTTTCCGCATTTAAGTTTGTTTCTCGTAATTCGCTCATTTTAGTGTGTTCCTCGTAATTCCTCATTTTAGTGTGTTTCCCGTATTTCCCTAATTTTGATGCATTCATCCTTGTCCCCCTTCCGCATTTTGTTTCATAATTCCCGTTATCCCCACTTTTTGGAATATTCCCCGTATTTTAGTGTGTTTCCCGTCATTCCGGCATTTTAGTGCGTTTTCCGTCATTTATTGTGTTTCCCGTCATTCCGGCGTTTTAGTGTATTTCCTGTCATTCCCGCATTTTAGTGTGTTTCCCGCCATTCCCGTGATTTATTGTGATTCCCGTCATACCGGCGTTTTAGTGTATTTCCCGTCATTCCTGCATTTTAGTGCTGTTCCCGCTATTCCCTCGTTTTGATGCTATTATCCTTGTCCCCGTTCACATTTTAGAATATTTCCTGAATTTCAGGGTATCTCCCGTCATTCCCGCATTTTAGGGTGTTTCCCGTAATTCCCCATTTTATTGCATTTATACCTGTTCCCGTTCGCATTTTGGTATAATTCTCGTCAACGCCACATTTGAAGTAATTCCCGCATTTTAGGGTATCTAATTCCCGCATTTCAGGGTATCTCCCGTCTTTCCCGCATTTTAGAGTGTTTCCCGTAATTCTCCATTTTATTGCATTTATCCCTGTTCCCGTTCGCATTTTTGTATAATTCTCCTCATCCCTACATTTTGAAGTATCTCCAGTCATTCCCTCATTTTAGTGCGTTTCCCGACATTCCCGTTTCCCGCTTTTTAGTATTCGACATTTCCCGTTGTTCCCGTCATTCCCGTTTCCCGCTTTTTGGTGTTGCTCCAAATTTTATGTTAACAATAAAAGTTGTCTTTTCACCCAATCAAGATAGCAAAAAGACTGGTAACTACATCATATAACTGAATAAAAATGAATCGTGAATAAAAAAGGTTGAAAATGATTGTTTTATGTGCAAGGTTGCTAGACCTTAAAGTGAAATTAGGTAAAGCACATAAAACACTGCTCAAATCAGGTATGCTGGAGAAAGCTCTTAAAATACTTGCACTAACGCTGACTGCTTAGTTTCTTTACATTTAAGAAGTTTGAGAGCAAACCATGAACCACCAATCACTACAAATTTATACATACAAATTTGGTGATAATCCAATAATTCATCAAATGTCAGTACTTTGTACATTGTAGAGGCCATATTGACAACAGAGTACAGTCCAATGTGAGGTAGCAGCTTCGAACTAGTCTTAGATTTCTGACAATAAAAAATTTTCATGTTCGGGAAAAATCCTCCCAACCCGCAGCTACACAGTACTGAGTACAATTTAGATGAAACTCGGGAATACAGAATACGGTATAGTACCGGTACTGAACTTCCTTACACCAAAGACTCTGAACTTTACGACGTTCGACGCTAGGCAGTGCGATACGGTAGGGTACCGGTGAGTACAGCAAACTGGGGTCGAGTGGTACCATATTCCTGAATGTCATCAAAATAAAAACTGGCAGAATACAGAATAGACTATTCTCATCCTAGGCCATGGGGGCGCCAATGCTGCAAGCAAATGGCATTGGCTCCCGGGTTAGGAGGAGCCGCTTGCAACATGATAAATTTTTATGATAATCGGATATATAGAACTAAACTTCATGAGACCCGAAAACTGATGCTAACCTGTTACAGCGTTAAGTTCTGAGTTTGAGTCGTATTGCTTACTCTGCACTGCTCAGTACTGTATGGTACTCTGCTCGTGAAAAGTTGTATAACAGTCATAATTAATGGTATTTGCAAGCAACTCAGTACGTATCAACGATACAGTTTAAAACGAATAAACAAACTAGCCGAACGACTTCGCAGAACCACCATTTATCCAGCTCTTGTTAACCCAAGTGGTTCGAATCCAAGGCGAACTCGAGAACAAAGAAACTAGCACGTGATCTCATTGCGCATGCGTATTGCGGAGTCGGCAAAAAGAGAAAAAAGCAATGCAGTCAGACGTTCCATTGAGAATGAAAACGAGAGAACTTTTCTCTCGTTTTTCGATATGGCAAAAAAATTACGGGGCGAGCAACAGTAAAGAAAATCACTGGTCCGAAAACGCAGCCCGATTCCCAGCGATTTTACGGAATATTTATTACAGTGTAGTAGGTGGTTTAACCATCGCCCAGGGCACAAATCACTCACTGCACTTTACCATAGCAATTCAGTTTCGTTTTCGATTAAGATATGTGAGTACTCTACGTGAGTAAAACACCGAGTCTTGTTCCATCGACACACTAGAAAAGTTAGACATATTGTAGTTTGTCATTACAATCATTGTAGTATTCCAGTCGTTAACGTTATCGTTGATCTATGCATTTCAGTGGGATACCTTGCCGATTGCCCGGTTGATGTCAAGTGGTCGGATTGTGTGATCCGGTCTTAAACATCATCATATTTATCAACATTTGCACTTCAGAGAAGTTTCATATTTTAACTAAATAATGAATCGGTTGGAGGTTGTCTTGATCCTCGAGTAGCGAACAGTCTTGGTATAAAATTGAATATATTATTGACATATATACATAGAGTACATATAGAAACAGAAAAAACAATAACAAAACAGAATTTGCTTGGTTGGTGAGATGAGAAAACGAATCGACTGCATATTTTGGGAATAAAATACGGGATTATAATATACTCGAACAAATTTCTGGTATAATAATTATCACCATACCATGTCAACAACGTTATTACGTTTTTCCAAAATTGGGAATTGAGAAACTGTATAAACCACCAGATATGCCTTACTCTTTCACAGCTGAATTGTATACATTACTAACCAGTTTGCGGTGGACATCTTTGCATCGATCAACAGATATAATAATATGGTCTGACTGCCTCAGTGGGGCTAATGCACATACCTTTGTCGCGTCTGTATGTGTTCTATGTAAATGCTAGTCGCGATGTGCCTGCTGAAGGGCACGCTCGGTGGTGAAACAGATAAACATCGGATCATCCGCTTTCTGGACAGTACGATCGCGCTCAACCGCTCCCTTACCGAGAAAAATGCAAAATGTTTCTTCAAATGCTTTAAAATATAGACGATCTCAAATTTGTGGCGTTGTAGGTATTACATTTATTTAGCAAATTTCATGATCTGAAATTCAATTTTACAAATTTCTTTCGTGCCTTCAGCACGATTTTTGTGATATTTTATCGTCATATACGGTATATTTGTGGGTCGCGCTGGCGTGATGAAACCGACAGTAGCTGCTGTAACACCCAACGAATGTCGCGGGTTTGAACTCCAACGAAGTATAGCCAAGATCGACGAAAGGAAAAGGCTCCAATGAGCAATACACGCGGGGGCTGAGCGAGCCACAGTAACCCAAAGCCTTGGGACTATGCTAGATAACCGTAACGGTTCCCCATATGTTCCACAGGGGATGGGATGGGGAGACACAAGAATATCTCGTAACCAGATTTAATTGCAAACACTGTTATTTGCATACTGTGAAATAAACTTCATTCCATTCATAATTGACGTAAAAGTCGACATCTATCATTATATGCTATGATGAAGTCAACTTTATATACGAAGTTGCAAGTAATTTTAGAAACCGGGGCGAGTGCTTGTACCACTGGCGCCCATGAAAATGTTGATGCATATAATATATTGACAACGCCCATAAAATAGTCACCAGTTGTGGTTGTTACCATATCTGGTGTGAATGATTCTCGTTGCGATAATTGGGTTCAAATAAATTGCTCCTCAACTGCACTGTTACAAAAATGCAGTAAAATCCAAGTGATTGAGCTATTTACTTGAACTCGATTATTGTAACGGGACCAAGTTTGACAAACACAAAATCATTCACACCAAATATGGTAACGAACACAACTGGTGACGTATTGCGGGCGTTGTCACCATATTACTCATCAACATGTTCGAGTGCGCCAGCCAGTGGAACAAGCACTCGGTAGTAATTTCCCTCGATAATGTTGAAATAAAACTATAATTAACTATTTTTGCGAATTTTGGGCTAGGCGTTGCGTTCCATCAACAACCCATATTTGCCATACACCGCAGCAACAAGGCGGCTTCAAAGTTGGCAAATGAGCAATTACTGCAAATACCCAGTAAATTCACTTCAATTTTCTCGCATTGTTATTAATATGCAATGGATAAATGCGGAAATTAATCTATCATGAAAACAATCATGATAATATCTATGAACTATTAAAAAAAATCAGTCAATTCATTACATTTTCTCTGTATCTCCGATTCTTGGGAGGAAATAATTCGCTTTGAAAAATTTATTGCATTTTCTCATTGCTGCGATACGTTCATTTACCACTGTGGGTGGAATTGTACGTTTCAGACTTTCGAATCGAATCGAATATTCTAATCGATTCTCATTGCGTCACTTAGAAACAGTTCTGTTGTTGTCAAACCTTGAAAGTGAACATTCAATTTTTTAGGCCTTTTGGATATTTTTAGAATAACTTTTTTGCCAATTTTGTTGAGTCCAGTTGTGAAATCAATACACAGCTATCTCGTTATTGTTCAGAATTAAGGGTATTTTTTTTAAACAACGGATATGTTTTAAGTTTTGTAAACTAACATAGTGTCTCAAAATGGTTGAGAGTAAGTTTTTTCCAATTGGAATCTTATACGAGAAGATTCGATTCGAAATTATCCAATCCACGATTCGAATTAAAAAAAATGATTGAAACTTTTATTTTGTCTAAGATACGACACAGAAGATGTTTTGGCCATTTTTTCCCGATTGAGGAATGATCCATAGATTTCATATTGGTTATTTTTCACATAGAATATTTATCGACCAGAGTGTATCGTCAGATTTTCCGTTGACCTATTTTTTGAGGTGATACTCCCAATATTGACATTAAATTATATGGAATTCAAGCGATTGTAATTAATACAAATACAGACATCACATGTACATATATATTTCTCCCCAAAATAATTAGAAATGCGGAAATAAAAGTGCTGAACAGAATGATACAGGCATTACTGGATTTTTATGCGCTTTACCATAGCAATTCACTTTTGTTTACAATGTTCCCGCTGAGAACGCAGCTGCAGGTACTATATCTTTTAGTAGGTCTTTGAGATTGAGTGACTGTTAATTGGTTTCTTTTAGGCATTTCTTCCGGCTTTGTTCAGAACGAAAAAGAGGTTTGGGTAAGTAGGGTTGGAGATTAATTCGAATAATTTCTGTCTCGAATCGATTCGCATCAACAAATTGAATTTGCCTGCCCAGTCCTGGGCACAAATAAATTTGACCAAAATAAAAAACATTTTGGTGGGATTTTAGCACAAAAATATTGACGTTTCGATTTACTTTTTTCAGGGCACGCGATTAAAAAATAATACTTCTGATATTGAAAATCTTACTGAAATTTAGTTCATTCAACTGGCGTGAACAGTATAAAAACAACATTTTTTTATTGAAGTTCACTCTGAGCAAGGTTGGAAACTGACTAAAAGGTACATCGTCGCAATGTTCCCACACTTTGTTTATTTTATTATATGTATTGTCTTTGTTCAAGGGAGCTTTCTGTTCTCGTGTCCTTATTTTACACTGTAACAAAAATGCAATAAAATCACCGTATATTGAAAGTAATTTTATTTGATAATATTAAATTTCAAAGTACAAAATCGACTTTTTTGGCGATTATCAACGTCCCATACTCGGCATAGAGTTCATCAAAAGGGCAATTTCGAAATTTTAGACTTACAGCGAATGAACAGTAATTATGCCACAGTGTATCGCTGTAACAGAAATTTTACTCGGCGATATTAATATAAAGCCACAAAATCGTTTTTCTTTGGCCAAATATGGAGGTGATTTTGAATTTGGAAATGTGCAATTACTGGGCATGAACAGTGCATTTCCTGTAATTTTGCCACCGTGTAGCTAGAATTTAAGTGCTGCTTCCAATCATGAAGTGAATTACAAAACAAATATTGTGGGTATATTTGACAAATATTATTATATTTAAGTTTAAATTCTCCCAAGATGCTCGTATTGTGTACGTATATAGATAAAATATACCCGAACAACATATTTAAAAATAAAATTAATTGTACATTGGTCCGTTAAGTTTGGATCACGGAAAGATTAAACCCCGAATGTGCAATCCATTGAAGACCCATTCTCAGGAAAGCTTCGTAATTCAATTTACCTAAAAACGTATTATATTGTGTAACGTCACCTCCTAGCAAAGATAAAATTGGCAAGCTGAAAATTATAAAAGTGAAACATAGTGAAGAGAATCCAGGCTTGATCTTGCATGTGATAAATTTTACAGAATTTAACATCTTGCGTGGGAGAGCGGTTTCCGAAAAATAATAAAAACCGACAATTAGGTAAGCAGTTGAACGTATTTTACTGTGCATTGTTCTACACAAGATTTATATCGACCCAAAGCGAGCGATCCGCGAGCGCTTGGTCAACTGATTTTTATGCTAGGTCCCTGTAAAAATTTTCTTAAAGCATGTTTTGTTTTTGTATGTTCGAAGCTGATGTATCGCGCTGCCGAGGTGCGGTCCATATGTGTCTGGCTGGGCAATTCGATTCAATGATTCGAATCGATTCGAATCTCATATTATTCGAATCAATCGTGAATCGGTCATAGGAGCAAAACTCGCCAAATAAAGGGGAGGTTTTCATTTTTAACGGCAAAATACAATCGATTTTGGTCAGATGTGATTTGGTTCCTATTTTTCATTAATTTAGTTTTATTATTTTATGACTACCCATTTGTGTAGGTCTCCCTGAGCGAGGCGCCTTGTACCTGAGTTTTATGTCAATATCAAATCGATCGAGTCAATTTCGCCAATATCAGAATTTTAAAAATTTTATCAATATCTTTTTTGCATTTTTATATGAGAGATTGTTTAGCTGTAGTATGACAAATGCCAAATACCATTTACTGTACTTCAATGTTTTGGTTTAAGTTACAGGATGAATGGTAAGCTTTCAACACATGTGTAGGCGGCGTTCACAATGAGAAACGTTATAATCAAACTGTTTATGTTAAGCATTAGTCACTGATGAGCCATGCTTTTTCCTTCCTGGCAGTGAATGCAGTTCGATTGGGAGGATGCCTAGTGCAGCCAAGATAGTGAAGATGCGGCGAAGCATGAAATTAGTTTTCGTACCATATTCAAGACGGGGACAAAACGGAACTTATAAAGATTGTCTCTATTTTTTATTTCATTAGTAGATAGAATGACCATTGCGTTTTGAGGGCACATTCAATTGGGGCAAAACTTATAAAAGGTCGAGAGCCACTGATTCAGGGGATGATTCTATTGTAAACGCACAAAGCTTTATTTACGATTTTTTTTAATATTTTTGCGTAAAATTCACGCTGAAGAATCCGTTTTTCCGTTCATCAATATCGGCTCAAATTCAATGGCTTCGTCCCGATCGTAGCATGAGCGCAAAAAGTATTATTCGACAAAATTCCTAAACAAAGCAAAATGTTTTTTGAAACTACGATAACAATGTTGATTAAAAAAAAACGTAATTCATCCGACATAAATGTTCAATATAAAAAAGCTACACCAATCAAATCCCTCGATACCACGGGTGGAGCCACGAATAAACATTTTCAAACTTTACAAATAGCAACGCGACCGTAATTCGACAAATTATTTGAATATTCACGAAATATTGAGGTCGGGTTTAAACTTTGAAAACGGTCGCAATATTTGAATTCGAAATCATAATATTTGATCAAGGTAGATCGATAGTAGTCTGAGTATTTTATGATATTAAAATTTTCTAGTTCGCTCAACGCGAACAATTTATACGCGGTTACTATTCTTTTTATGAAATTCTCCCTTGAAGCTAGTAAACATCTTACTGAGACGAGTTTACATCGAAGAGAGTACATCTGCATTAAAAAGAGTTATACTTCGAGTCAGAAAATGTTGATTAAAAATATTTATGTTTTGTTAACTATGATTCACTGATGGATCGCGCCGCGATCATATTTAACAAAATAAAATTTATCACATCACCAAATTTCTCCCATAATATTGATCCAACATGAAATCCAAAAAAATTATTACCTTCAATACTTCAATGATGTCAAGACCAAGTTACTAAAAACCATATTTCAAATTGTTTGGCCTACTTTATTGTCCAATCACTAAAGCTTCAATATTATCTTAGAATCGAGAGATCGCGCAACTAATGGCTAGTTCTGAAATCAACGGCTATATTAAAACAAAATTCGAGGATATTTTGGTTGCATATTTTACAAAAAAATTATTAAAGACAATATCAATTTGCTTCCTAGTTTTCGTTCCTATGATCGATTTACGACTCTTTTGATTAATTTCCTTCTGTGATCTTGTGGAACGACCAAATTACCACGTCCCCGCTCTACTAGCGGCAGACAATACTTTCACTGACAATTTCTATAATATTTTACTATTTTTTGTTGCAGCCCAACCTGACATTTGATTTTGCCACGTGCGATCTAAAATTTAACAGTGCTGTTTCCTGAAAGCTTTATCAAGCGTAAACTAACAAAAACTAAAACTTTACATATAAACATTCCAGGCGAATCATATCATTTTGAAAGGAAAGGGATAGGGATAGGTGTGTAGTGCTGAAGATTTACAAAGAGAATATGAAACGGAGAAGGCAATATTTTGTTTTTATTATTCTGGCCATCAATTGCTGGTTAAACACTGCACAGATTACGACAAATGAGATAGAAGAATGTTTGCATTGCAAACCTTTAAAAGGTATTTTTATTTCACCAAAGTGATTATTTTTTTTGAAAACCCTAAATTAAATAACAAAACGTGCATTATTGAGTTATTAGTGCTATTTATTCTCCGCTGAGGCGCAGTCCATGTGTGAATCATACTTGACAGATAATGTTTCTGGTTGACTATTAGAATATTAGAATGATTTAAAAAAGATTTTGATAAAAAATTTGAGGAATATTTCCCTGTTTTTACTTCTATTTAAAATGTTCACCACTTTGATGAAATAAAACAGACGCTTATCAAATTTTGTCATTAATGTTGAAAATGAAATCACATACCTTTCAAGGTTATATAATTGAATATTTGACTGGAAAATAAATTTAACGTGTCATAGTTTACACAAAATAAATGGAGCTGGATTAGATATTCGCTAAACAAAATTCACACTTCGAAATTTGAAAGAATTTAAAATCCACTTGAACAAAGGCATGTAAATAAAGATAAATAGTTATTTCTACGGAACACGCTTTGTGCTGTGTTTTAAGTTTTGCATTAAATGTATGCTACACGCATCTCTTTATACTTTAATAATATTAAATTCCATCCCATCAATAATTTTTTACTGCTTTACAGGAGGCGAAAACTATATGGATTGTAGATCAAATGACGTAGCAATAATAAGCAGAAACGGTAGCACTGTCAATGTTAACTTGGTTGTTGATATTGCGGATATCAAAATTGAATGGTTGGAAATAAAACGTAGAGTATATAATGGAAAATTATGCGGACCAACAATTGAAGTCAAACCAGGGGATAAGCTGGTACTTACACTGGTAGGACTTGGTTATCTATTACTATACTTGCTTTTCATCGTGGTTTGGTTAGCTTAGAAGCTAAAATTTTGATGAGAATGCACATAGCTAGTTGTCAAGTTGTCCGCTAGTTTGGAGGTTCAAAACACGCGGAGAATCCCAATATGAAATTTTATTTTGTCAAGCAAAAGCCACCTCATACTTAATAAAACATACTCAGTTGCAATTCAGACAAACAAGTCAGAGGATTACTAGATGTCTAAGACACGTTAGACATTTTTTAGGATTTAGTCCAGAGATTGACAACTATCGAGTGCGCAATAGTCTTGACAATTCTAGGTAAAAGTGCCAGATTTATGTAATTTATTTTTAAAATACTGTGACCTAGTTTTTCATATGTCAAATAAACCTAGTTTAACTTTCACCCCATATTTGGCTAAAAAGTCAATTTTAAATTTTTTTCCAAACCGCCAAGTAAAATTATCGTCAAAGTCCAGTGATTCTGTTGCATTTTTTGTTACAATGTAGCCTATTCACGACTGATTTCAATAAGTTGTGGTTCGAATCGAATCGAATCAAGTTGTACAGCCCTAACTGGGACTGCACCCTTTTTTATTTTTTATTTCACATGCATTTCGAATATTGAAAAGTAATTCTGCTGCAGGGATAAATATGAACAACAAGTCAATGCATTCAAAAAAATATATATATTTTAATACTCCCTATTTAACGTCAATAAATTTGTTTGGGATTTTTCTTTATATCACAGGAAAATCGTCTTGGATCTGATCAACCAGACGGTGTACATAATGAACTGAGACTTCCAAATACAACAAATATTCATTTACATGGTTTACACATATCACCAAAAGTGAGGATGATATTTATAATTATTTAAATTTATTTCAGCGAAAATAGTTTTGTGTAAGTGCTTTGTTGAGTATGCGCCACTGATGGATCGAGATAATCAAGGCTATGGCTCATGCCTGACAAAATTGAGTTTTTGATGTGAGTAATCTTACAATGGTGGATTGAGATTCAAGTTTTAAAACACTAGCATTTTTCTAATTAATATAAATTTTAAGCTTGACTATTGGAGGGTATGGCGTTGCACCTTGATGGCGGAATCGACAATATATGCTTATACTGTTAGAAATATTTTTCTTCGGAATCCAATTCGTCAGAATGTATTTATATAGAGATATAAAAAATACATACAATGCGAACAACGCATAAACTTTGTGTTCGTGGTGCTTTTGTTTGTATTAGATACCAGATCACACTGTATGCAAATTTTACATTTGTATTGGTCTAACATATTGCCTGCGTGTCATACACTAAGTGGCAACTAAAACGGAGCAAAATAGGTGATGGATGGTTTTATTATTGTCTAGGACTGACTTAATCTGTACACACTCTGACAAAAGTACTGTAAATTTACTTTTCATTTGCAGTAATTGTATATTTGGAAAGTTCAAAACCGCCTTGTTGGATGGAGTGTTGACGGAGCGCACCTCGGTGGTGCTTTCCATCAACAGCTCCATATTGGCTAAAAAGTCGATTTTTAAGGTTTTATTAACGGTGTAAAATTTGACATAAATTATGACTTTGTTGCAAAATATCAACAATTTTGTTTATCTGAAATGTTAAAACATTATTTTTTTCATGGGATGATTTTCGAATTTCGAATACTGTTAACATTAGGAAGACAACCTTATTGACATTCGTAAGACATTCTCTTCGTCCACTTTGCATACCTGGTCGGACTTCGGCCCCATTCAGAAATTATATTTTGTCAAGCATGAGACACAGATAGACCGCGCCTCGTCGGCGCGATCCATCAGTGACTCAAGCTTAACAAAAACATGTGTGTAGAAACTATTTCTGACTGCAAACGGCGTTGTTGAAGTCGAAAGATCAATATATATAATATTTCCATTATCAGGCACCTGGTGATGATGTGTTTACTCGCTTAGATCCTGGGGTCTCACGTGAATACACTTACCACATAAACAAGGACCAACCATCTGGTACATATTGGTATCATGCACATTGGCACGGATCAACATGGTTTCAGGTAATATTGAAGAAAAAGACGGAAAGGCTAATTGTAGATATATTTATATGTGACATTTTGGTCACACGTCAACGCTCATTA
The DNA here is from genome assembly GCA_963675895.2 of Styela plicata. NCBI lineage: Eukaryota > Metazoa > Chordata > Ascidiacea > Stolidobranchia > Styelidae > Styela > Styela plicata. Next base: position 8,688,979 of record OZ023152.1, read on the forward strand.
GAAGTTGTTTATATTTGTTACACGTGTTCAAAACAAATTACTTACTAGATATGTGGAATTAATGTGTTGTGTGTGTGTATATGTGTTATTTAATTACTGAAGCTTACAAGAATAAGAATATTGCGCCAGTCAGAAGCTGCAATGACATAGCTTGTAAAGTGTTGGCGTCACATAAAAAAGTCTTCTGACATATGATATCTGGTGATATATTACCCGACCATTGCCATATTCAGTGTATTGTATAATATGGACAACCTATGCAGCGATCTAACAAAAGTCCAGAGTAAGAGTTTGATTTTTAAAAAGAAAATATTATATTTTCCAGGTTATGAGTGGGCTTTCTGGCTTGTTGATTGTCGAAGATAATCCAAACGCTATGCCTAAAGAACTTGATGAAGTTTCATGTCCAAATCATTGTGAAAATGATGTTCACGTTCTACTCCAGTCGACATTACAATATGTAAACAATGCTGATGGTGTCAGTTTTATAAATAATATTCAAAAAAAAATAAACGATTCGTCTTATTTCAGGTAATTAGACTATAATATGTAAGAAACATTTGTGCGCTCCTCCAGACGCCAATCTTCATAATTCACGTCTTACTTGCATCCCCATACAGAGCAAATGAAAACAAATCAGTCATTTATTAACGTGTCATTTTTCAATGAGAAAGGTGTCGCTGTTTATGAACACAAACAACTTTATACTGAATTTTTAGGAGGCATGATGTAAACCATATCAGATACGGAATCTAGTTTGCCGTCTCATTTTCCCCCACACTGACCAGGGTGTAATTTAAATGATTTGAATACTCCTTTCTGTGATTTTACAACGATGACACGAAGAGTTTTTCCAATCGAAAATTTAGTTAGTTGAGAATGAGGCACAGATGCTTGAAAATAGCACAAGAGTCTAGAAATTCCTGACTCGACTGACGAAAGAAATTATAGGCTATGTTGTGATTTCACTGGCATTTTTAAAAGATTTCTGACAAGATTGGCAATTTATTAAATTCAATTTTTACATACAATCTGATATAGAAAATTTGACACATTTGATGTATTTCAATATTGGATTATATTAAATTAATGGATTTGAAAGTGGATTAGTGATGTATATGACAATTGCATATTATGTCCCTGCTAGTATTGAGTTTTAAAGAACAACGTTCCTCGATATTCTTTAGAATTTGTTTTTCCCTTTTTTCAGACTGAATGATTCGGTTGAGAATTGGTTGATGAATCAAACTAATAATTTCGATTATTACACAACAAACGGTTTTTACAACCCCACATTGAAGATGAAGAAAAATCAAATGAAAAGATTTAGGTATCTTTTTCCCCAAAATAGTTTTGTCTAAATCAGAAGTCGTTTTATTAGTACGTACGGTATCACCAACAATGTTTTTATTTTGCAAACTTGACTTGTTATTTTGTGATTTCTATATATTTGTTTTTATTTTTGAAGTCAGCTCAAATAAGGTTGTAAGCAACACCGCAAAAAATACTCGTCAAATCTACAAATGTTTGTTTTTGAGGGTTATTTTCAAAAATCAGTTTTTATTTGCATTGTGACAGCCTATTTTAAATTTATTTTCTTCCAAGAAGGTAAAAAATATTATTTCGTGCAATAGGAACAAGTTATCTACTAGTAGGAAATATAAATATATTTTATATTTCACAGCAATGGTCTGAAATTTACTAAATTAAAACAAATAAACTCAAATAAATATCATGTAATGCTTCAAGGTCGTTAGGAATTTCTACTTATCAATATTTTTCATCTACAGTTGTATCAGTTTGTATAGATAGATAACAGCATGCTACTATTGATTTATGTTTGGTTTTTCAGAATTGTGAATGCAGGAGGTTATGTTGGGCTTGAGCTTCAAGTCAGTGGACCTGGAAAATGCGTGATTAAAGAAATTGCGTTCGATGGAATTTATTTAGATAAACCAAGAGCTCAGATAGGAGGACAAACTTACGTTACTGTTGGAGCTAGGGTGGATTGGATGATATTTTGCGACACAGTTGGATCTTACGAGGTATTACCCCAATATCAATATTTTTGCGTGTGTTTTCATAATAATGGATATGGTTGTTGAAGAAAGCAGTGAAAAATCAGTATATGGGATTCTATGCGTCGATGAGGGCTGTACCAGTAGGGCTGGGCAAAATCGAGTCCTTTGGAATTCGAATCTGATTCGGATAATTTTTTCGAATCGAATCGATTCACTAATTACGTATAAATATCCCCCTTTTGAATATTACTTATTGTCTATATTATAAAACTCAGCATGTTAGCAGAGGCAGACAACTCACAATCGATGCCTAAAAGCAAACATTTTTATTTTTAAAGACAAAGCACAATCGATTTCGGTCAATTTTAACAAAAATCGATTGCATTTTGTCGTTAAAAGGAAAAATTCCACCAATTTAGCAAGTTTTTATTCATATGAAAGATTTACGATTGATTCCAGCAGTTTCTGATTCGGATCATTTCGAATCATCGATGTGAAATCACCAGGGCATGTACATGTGGTTCATATACACATTTATTTGCAACGACACATCGTCTCCGTAACGGGAAAATTATTAGTTCATAAAGATCTAGCAAGAAAGAGTGATTCAATTCGGCGGTTCGAATCATTTCGAACAACGGATGATCGAATCAGTCGAGAATAGGCCATGGTAGAAAAATTCGCCAAATAAAACAAAATACTTCTAATTTCTGACAAATATTTTTCTGCCCTCTGAGAGCAGGTGAATAGTGAATGAATGGTGAAAGTATAATGTCCATTACAATTTGTTTATATAATTTTTTGATGAATTTATAGCTATATATAGAATTAGCGATTCGGAAAAGCTATCCGAATCAGTTTAGAAATTTAAATGATTCTGTTTTCTACAGTTCTTTCATTAAGTTTACTTCGAATCGGGTAACCGATCGACAGAAAAAATCACTTTACAGCTCATATATGACAAAAATTTTTGACAAAATTTGATGACTATGTATCCTACCTGATTTTACTGACAATAGCACAAAGCTCTTGTTACGAAACGAAAAAATCTATTTTTATGGTCATTCATCTGAGCGGATCACTCTTGTGTGCAAGTTTCTATACCTGCTTAACGGTTTGTTGCCAATTCGATCTGTAGATGCTTTATGGTTTTTGTTGTCACTACCAATTAAATTTAACAATGGTTTTTAAATTATAATAAGGTGGTTTTGAGTATTTTTAAAAAGGAATTGCGGCTTTTTGGCGTTGTTTACATTTACATTTAAAGATAAAAATAAACTTTGAACACTCCGAAATGACGCCTGGCTTTAAGATATTACAATTAGAATAAAATTTGAATTCTGTTACAGCTTACCGTTCCGTTATGTTTATTCAACTACACGACTTCTCTATGCGTATTCTACAGTGACCATAGACTATAAAAACGCATTGTCTATTTTTCAGCTTCAGTCATTGTCGAAAAACGAGACTATGTATTCCATTGGAGAATTTCGTCGCTATGACGGTACTTTCATGACAATTGAGGTTGTAGAGAGTAATTTACCTACTCCAAGCTTTCCAAATACTTTGCCTGATCGTCCAGATTTCGTACAAGATCTCACAAGTTTTAACGAAATACCAGAAAGCAACAAGTTCACGGTTGAATTTGCCAATGATTTTTACATGAATCGAGGAAAATTTGTGGAAGAGAATGATTACAAGTAAGATAAGATAACCATCTTAAACAAGGAATAACATAATAATAATAATTTTGTTGAAATTCATCCTTTGCAATTTCGTGAGCATCACATAAACCAAGAAAATTACCAACGCACACATGTATGGCCAAGTATGACTACAAAATATAATAATACCAGCTGCAGTTTGAGCTGAAAACATCCCAGACTAAAACTGAACCATTCTAATCTAGTGCAGCGAGAGTTATCTGCCCTGGATGACGGTAAAGCCAAATACCACATCTTAATATCCTACTTCTTTGTAAAGAATGTGCCACATACGAAGCGGACAACGCACGACGAAATAAACTTCAATATTGTTAGGCTTTGATAAAAAAGCCAAGCTATCAATAGCTGTGCGAAAATAGCCGCCCAAGGTTGGATATGCATAATCAATGTCATGAAAATATGTGCTACATTCGCACATCATTATTTCACGATATGAAACCCTCAAATTTCTTACAACTTAAGCCAATTTTGTTATGCGCATTTTTTGCAGTTTTTCAAAAATTTTCTAGGTTTGCCATGCAAGTAGGAAGTGTACAGGAATGGACTTTCATAAACGCCATACCAGATGCGCCACATCCATTACATATTCACGTTAATCATTTCCAGGTATTTGGTTTTTGGTATTTGCTTTGGTCCGTTTGAATATATTGAAAGACAAAGATCAAGAAACGATAGACGTTGACATTGGACATCTATACCGAATCGGAAATATTATTTTGTCAAGTTTAAGCCCATAATAGTGATTCAAACTTAACAAAACATGTTCAGACAGGTGTTTTCCAACTGGATAACGAGAAGCCCAGTGTAACTTGCTGAACGGGTGCCACACCACTTAACTCATTAAGCCACCGAGCTGGTCATATTTCTGACAGAGAGAAAGAACCCAATTCAACATGCAGTACGAATAATTATAAACTACATCTGAGAAAGGTTTTCTGCCCTTCAGTTATTTATTTCTAAGCATCCATTGCTTATCCATTGCACAGTGACCCCCACTAGCCCATAGACAATAAGTTGTGAGTGCGGGCTTCAGAATTGACCTAGGGGAGATTTCTGAGTGGTTTCTGAGGTCGTGAGTGTAGATTCAAAAAAAACAAAAAAGTGGTAGATGTGTTTCCCATACAAGAGCATATATCACTTATTGCACTTTACCCCAGTGGTTTAGACATCCGTGGCATGTTTCTCTTTATAGTGCAGTTGTTGTTACTACATTTTGAACTTGGTTTTTGCTCTTAATTCTTGACAAATTTAGAAAACTATTCTCGAATAAAGTAGAATCGCATGAAAGGGTATTCGAATTGCTAGTTCTGATATGTATTCGAATCGATTTAAATCTTATTTATTAAACGGGAGCGATGAAATATTAAATAAGATTTGAGTAAATAGAAGCTAGGGCTGGCAATTTAATTCGATTCGATCCGAATACAAGTTAGGTACAAAACTGATAAAATAAACTAGATTTATGCAGTTTTAACGACGAAAAAGTACCAGAAAAATTTAGATGTAGATCATATTTCTATTGTCCTTAGAGCAGAAGAGTAGATCGAAAGTTAATATTGTAATTGTATCCTCTTAGAGTTTGCTTATATGATTATTAGTTAATTAGTTATTTATGGATTTTAATAATATAAGCAAATTGTAATTGTAATAACGTTTACGGTATTTTTTTCTCTCAGGTGATCAGGTACAATGAATATACTGGACCAATAAGTGTTGGGTCAACGGGAACTTCTACAGAATACGTTTTACGTTCAAAGGATGGATATCTTTGTAACGACACTTATGCAATTTCTAATCTTAGTGGCGAAGGTTCGTATTGTATTCTCCAATATTCATATGTAAAGCAATGAATCCTTTCCGCTATTATAAGTCACTTTTTCTGTACAAACGTTTAATCTGCGTTTTTCCGTGTGATTAAAAATTTTATTTTGTCAGGCATGAGCCACAGATGGACCGTGCCTCGCAGGCACGATCCATTAGTGATTCAACCTTAACAAAACACGTTTGTACAGGATCGTTCTGACCTAACTAGGATGAAATGGAACCGCAGGAACGATACAAGTTTTGGCAATGCTAAATTAAGATGTCACTGCTTGCACTGCACTGCACAGAATGTTATAAAATATTACTTGCTTAGAGAAAAGAGTCTGATATTCGTTCAATATAACTAATTCCATATTGTAGGATAGAATTAGTAATTCGAGGCAATTCGAGAAAATATTCTATTTACATTCGAATTCCAAATGATTCGCTTTAGCCATACTTTCGACACCATTTTTCTCACAATTCAGATTACTTTCAAAATTTGACAAATACTGTGAATGATAATTATTTTGCTCACAAAACACGTTGGGAAGATTTAGAAAATGGAAACGACGATGGTACTGGTTTGGGATACGCGAGAAGAGGAGACTGGAGAGATGTTCTGAATTTACCACCGCTCTCAAATATTACAGTAAATTGCCTGTTTATAGTTAATAAATTTGAATTTCTCCGTTTTGACCATTGGCATTGCTATAATAGCATTTCAAATAAAATATTTCTAAATAAGATTTTTTAATTAATTTACCAACAAATAAAGTTAGTAAATGGCCAGGTCCACATGTGAAAAATGTATGTAAAATTTTCGAACAAAAAAATTAAAAAAATGTTTACTCAAAATCTTCCTGGAAACATATCAAATCCCGGGAATGGTTAGTACAAATATCCGAATTAGATATGTATCTGATTCTATGCGAATCTATATTCAAAAAGTGGAATCAGACTGTTGTCCTTAATTCACACTTGCAGAGACGCGAGTCAATGACTCGATTTGAGCACTCGAGTAAAATCGAGAAAAATAACTCTGCCCAATAATGATTTAATGCGGGACCTGATAGAGCGAGAAATGGAAAATTAATGCGTCATTAAAAATCTACGGGTAAATGCATGCATAAAGGCAAATTTGCGACTTGTAAATGTATGACTTGACTTGCAGTTTGAAAGTACAGTATATTGACTTGATTAGAGACTCTAAATTTAAATTTTAATACGACTCGACTCGCAACCCATGTGTTCTTCATCTCGATTTGACTTGGGACTCGAATTGAAGTAACTCATTCAAAAACTCTGCATTATTTATACTATAGGATATTAGGAAATAATTCAGCAAACTCCTCGTTTAAATAAACCGAATAGAGGTGGGTAGTTCGATTCGGTGATTCGAAGGACAAATTATTCTAATCAATTAGGATCGTTCATAGGAACAAAAACTTGCAAAATGAACTAGAGTTTCCCTCTTTAACGACAAAATACAATCGATTTTGGTTAAATTTGACCAAAATCCTTTGTATTTTACCGTTAAAATATGAAAATTGTTGCTTTTAGACAATGCAGTGTCAATTGAAAAAACACTGCAAACTATCAATTTCTTGACAATCATGATCGAGACAAGTTGTTTTAGTTATTTGTTATTTATACGGAATTAGTGATTCTATCCGATTCGAAAAAAATATCCGAATCAGATTCGAATTCCAAATGACTCGCTTTTGCCCAGCCCTAAAACCGAACCATATTTGTTGAAAGTTGTAAAACTGTTCGAGGTTTTATCTTTATCTCCTATGACAAGTTAGGACAAAAGACAGGTATAATGGAGTTTCTAGAATATTTCCTATTTATAATGCTACCAATTCATTCAAATTTTAAGGTTCGTTTTAACGTTGATGAATACGATGGGTCCGTTGTTCTTCATTGCCATGTGTTGAAACATGAAGATTTAGGAATGATGTATACTGTAAAAGCTTACAAGGGTAAAAATATTTAAAAATTCACGCCGTGACAAACGTCGGGAAACTATTTTATAGCCGCTGGGCCACCCTGGCCAAGGCCCTATAACAGCGGCTACTTATAGACGGGCAGGGTGAGAGTTGGAAAGATCTATTCTTTCCTATTCGGCTTATAGCCTACCTAAGTTATTACACCCTGGGTTGAATGGTGGGCCTGAATTAGCAAGACTCGCCGGCACTCGAACCCGAGATATTCAACCTTCAAAAAATTATAGAAAACTCTTCTGAAAACACTAAAATGCAAAAAATACATACGTAAAAAAAGATTGGGAAATATTTGACGCTAAACGATATATTATATTTGCCCGAGTTCACGGTCAAGTGGGTCAACACGATCAGAAAATCAGCGCGATGGCAATAATATTATTGAAAGTATAGACCGTGGTGGAGCGAAGAAAGCGACTATAGGCGTCGAACGTATCGCATAGTTTACGGCGTGTGTTCGAACCACAGCAAAGTATGGTCAAAATCGATGAGCGAAAGAGCCTTTATAGGGCGAGTCACTGTAACCGACAGCCTTGGTAAGATGCTCGGCCAGTTCAAAATCTTGTTTGTATCCGGTCGCTTGGTTTGTACTAATGAGTCTGACATGAAACATTTAATCGTAATCATCAAATATAAACATTATTATCAGAAAAAAATATCATTATTAAAAATTAAAAAATTAGACACAACAGAAGACAATCGCATTTCCCCCTGAATTATGGTCTACAGATATTTCCCAATAATTGGAGTGGAAATCCATCACTTTTCCATATATAGTAAAAGGAGAAATTCCCACTCGAAGAGTTTATTTTGTCTAGCATGTGTAGAAAAACATATTTAAGCACAATTTCATTAGGTTCTGGATAGTAAGGCTGCATGATTTGTTCTACTTTTTAGAAAGTGAAGAATGTCCGAATATCACGCAACGAGAATTAGGATGTGAATGTTATCAAACGTGAGTACAATTGATGAATAGACGATCTTAATCGAAAGTATTATTTTATTATTTTTAGCTCAGAACCGGATTCAAATGGAACATAGAAGCTATTTTATTGTTATCAAACCACTAATTAATGGTCAGGTTGAACATTTCAGATCCCCCCATTATTTTAAAATCTTGTATCCGCTTTGAAGTTAATCATTACTCAAAACCAGTACTTGTTCCCTTTCAGAAAAGTTAAACTATGATTTGTTGGGCGCGTTTCACCTGTGGATCATGCTCGTCAAAATTATATTTTTTTACCGTTTCGAAAAGTGATGTTTGGGGGCGCGATGGCTGTGAGGTTATCATGTTGGCATCGCAAGTTGATGATCTCGGGTTCGAGTTCCTGCAAGTCCGGCTCGTTAATCGATGTCCACCACTCAATCATGGGATATCTTAGGCTTGGCCGAATCGGCAAAACGCTAACCTTGTTCGTTGTTCGTGTCTAAGTGACCGCTGATATAGATCCTTGGGCAAGGTGATCCATTCAAATGAGCGGCCTTTGAAAAGGATGCTGTTATGGTCACTTTTCTTACCTATTTTATTATTTTCTATTTGTGTAGGCAGCAACCATCGGGGACGACCAAATTGTCGGAAAAAATGCCCTTCACTCGGTTTGTGATAGCAATTGTTTTGTGCATGTTATTGATGGAAAATCGTGGCTGATGTGGAATAAAGGCTTGGTTGGACGATTATGAATATTGATATAACTTTCTACATATAATTTTCAATTTTGTGTATGGCTTGATTTGTGGCTCAGGATCAACAAAATGATATTTATAATTAACTATTATGTATACAAGAGGTTAAAGTTCAAATAATAGAACAGCATACAAATTTTATACCTTTTTCTTGCATTGACGAATTGATAGATGAACTTTAAAATTTGTATATATCCCAATCAGAAATTTAATTTTGTCAAGCATGCGCCACAGATGGACCGCGTCTAATCGACGCGATCCATTAGTGACACACACTTAACAAAAGATAATTCGACAGAATTTTTCCAATGTCTTTGGGATGTTTTTTTTTATTTTCTATTATTTTCTATCAGTGTATAGAGTGAAAAATATCGATACAATTTTCTTTTATCCCACTTCAATTAGATTACATCAATTAGATGGGTAAATTCGAATATTTTAATCGATTCGAAGCGAAAATTATTCGAATCAGTCATGAATCGGCCACATGGACAACATTTCGTCGAATGTAGTTAAAGTCGTGTTAAAGAAGGGGTAGATGGTTTGATGGTTTAAAGTAGCTCTTTGCAGTTAAGTGGACGGTAGTTGGTTCCTTTTTGGCACTGCTTCGACCTTGCTTTGAGTGAGTTTCAATGAAAAAAAAATCAAACTCGTCTTCGCAATGTTCAATTCACATATACACGAATAATACGAGAAGAATCACTTATGCCTCGATTTTAATAAAACTTGAATCTGAAAATATACCAATTTATGCAATTTTGCTCCCCTATAACTCAATGAATATTGAATCAAGACTCTAATTGAGGGGAACAACAATATTGCGAACATTTGCGTAGAACATTTTGAGTATATTTCAACATTATGAAATAATGCAAGTTTTGAACTGCACCTACCGCTTGCTTCCGCTATGTGCATTTTATTTTGCCTTTTTGTCCGTCGTTATTTTAGGAACGTAAACTATTTTTCTCATTTCTGAATCATTGAGCAAAGTTTTTTTTCTTTTTGTTATTGGTATACTGGAATGAACCGGATTTAGATTTTTATGAAGCAATACATCTTCGTTATATCTTTCCTCATTAAAATATTCATATTTTCAAGCAGGAGTCTCAGAAGAATCTCACAGATCAGTACAAGCATCCTTGAAAAAAGCAAGGATGTACAATATATACAATACTGTACAATACAATTTATTAAGAGATGTTTGTATAACATAAGAGCCAGAGTCGCACATCCTCCTTTCTTATTTTATTTGCGAAAATTAATCACTATGGAACTAAAAACAACTAAAATTGTAAAAAATTTTTTGCACCCAGAAGACACGTTATAACTTTATCTTTTTTGGTTATATTTTGATACACAATTCCAAAATTTTAGTGGACTTCACTGTAATAAAATAAAAGAAAATTTACTGATAATTTGCAGTAATTGCACATTTGCCAAGTTAAAACTTCCATGGCGCTCCATCAACGGCTCGTGCATACTTGGCGAAAAATCCGATTTTCCAGTTTCATCCCAATACAACCAAGTAAAATTACTCTGAAAAAGCATGATTTTACTGCATTATCGTTACACTGTGTTTATTCACTCCGTTTTCCGGTTCCGCCGAGAGTTTATATAGTTATTAATGAATACGTAATTGTGGATTTTGTGATTTTTGTAATAGGGACAAATTATAACGATATGAAAAGACAGAGAAGTATCTAAACCATACATCCAAATTTTTATCAAACTTTCAGGGCTTCCTATCCATAAATATATTATAAATCATTCGTGAGGTTCGAGAACGGTACTAACGTCGTGTATCAATGACTTCAATGAATGAAACATCATGTTTTAGCGAACTTTTGTGCTAATAAAACGGCCGCATAGTCAGTTAAAAACGAAACGATTTGAAAAAGTTAAAAAAAACTCTGTTGTTTGTCCCAAACAGATTTTATTTTCATCAACAATAGGACAGGTGTTAGAACAGATGTTTCAAAATATTTTAACGCGAACGAGAGGAAAATGAAGAGATGAAATAATGTTGGGTGGTCTAGGCAGCTTAGAAAAAAATATTTATCCTGTTTCGCTTAGTTGACTTTATTTTATTTCTCATATCAGTTTTGATTCATATTTTGATGAATAATTGCACAAACAATAGTAAATTCTTGATCAAACATGGTTGGTTAAGTATGAGCCACTGCCATACTTGCCACAAACTTACCAAAAACGGAATTTCTGATTGGGTGTAAATCAAAACGTCACCAACTGCACTCGTGGTCATGGTTGGCCCGTATCACCAGCAGCCCATATGTTGCCGAAGTAGTCAACATTAAATTTTATTTCAATAATACCGAGTAAAATTGCTGTGAAATCGCATCGATTTTACCACATTTTCATTACAGTGTTCATTGTAAACAGTACTAAACACTGCCGAGTGCCGAGTAAAATTACTCTCAAATCGCGGCGATTTTACCGCATTTTCATTACAGTGTACATTATAAACAGTACTAAAGACTGCATTTGTGAGGAAAGATCATAAAATTTATTTGCAAATGTAGATTAAATTAATTACCTTATGTTACTTTACGGAAAGAACAATGAACCTTCAAACACAAAAAATAAACATGACCAGAAAAAATATTTAAGGCGTAAAAATGATTTACTTAAAAACATAATTAATTATCAAACGCACAAGTTCGTATATACCAGGGGTGGCCAGACCTGCTTCATGCTCGAGCCGCGTATAACAAAATTCACTTTTAAAAGAGCCACAACACGAACACAATAAGAAATACGAATTTATTCACTCACAACGAAGTGTAGCTAATGAATATTATTAGTGCTGCGTGGTATACTGTGAGTCTCCACCTGGGCTGCTGTTTGAAATTAAGTTGGTATGATGGTAAAGCAGTTCGGAGCAGTTCCTTCAAGTGTTGGTTTGTCAAAACTGAACGGTATTTTGACTTTTAGTGGAAAAATGCATGTCTAATTCACCAATGCTAATTCATCGAAGAGCCGCAAGCTAAGTCTCAAAGAGCCGCATGCGACTCGAGAGCCGCAGTTTGGCCACCCCTGGTATATACAATGCAAGTGCTCGAAAAATTTGCATTGCATTAAGCTTGTGTTTAAATATCCAACTTGCTTAATTGCACGGTTTAAGTATTTCACCAGCACAGAGTTCTGCATGTGTTACAAGTAATTCGAACATGAAGATTTTTCTTGTGTCGTTTTCCTCGGGGTTTCCGTGCTCGGCGTTTTACTGTAAACAGAATAAAAGTAATCATTAAAATTCAAAATTAATGAAACATCGCTATAAAGTCATAATACTTTGGTTAAAAAACAAATTTAGTTTATGCTTTACCTCAACCCTATATCGTTTCTCTATAAGTACTTTTTTATTTTTTTTATAACCAGTTCTTCGAGTGGATCACCCTGTCAAAGGCCCTGTCACCACTTATAGGCGGACTAGGTTACAATTGCGTGTAAGATCACCCTGTCCAAGGCCGTATGACCACTTATAGACGGACATGGTTACAATTGCTTTGAAGACATGATCTTTTCTTGTTTGGCTCAGCCTGCCCAAGTTATTAAACCCTGGGTTGAGTGGTGGTCATGGATAAGCGAGCTGGACGCGCCGGGACTAGAACCCGAGATCTTCAACCTTTGTTGCCAACATACTTAACCACTAGGCCACCGCACCCACAAAATTGAAAAAATAATACAGATGTACAGGTTTTTCTGTTGACATAACTGTCAGAACAAACCCCTCCACGATGTTGTAAGTAAATTTTTTAATAATTCTATCATATAACTTTTATTTATAAAAGTAAATAAAATATAAAAATAATATAAATATAAATATAATTTACTAAATGAGAAGCCACGAATGAATTAGTAAAAAATAAGAGATAAAATTGTGATTTTACCTCTGCTATGTTCAACATTTTCTTCATCAGTTATAATGCTTCGTTTTGTCAGCCAATGACATTTATGTCTTTTTAAACTGCATTTATACTTCACAATTGGTCCACATGTATTCATGACTGTATTAATCAACCTGAAATCAAAATTAGCATTTTGTTAGCCAGGAATCTGATGACATTTATCACGGGGATGACCCTCCTGTGACCTTTAATTGCCTAAAATTATAAAAGAAAATATTTTTAATATATTTTATGGAAAGCCGATCAATCTCATTCGTACCTCCAACAAAATAAAAACCAATTTGTGCAAAATTTTCAAAAGAGCTTAAAAAATTTGGCTAATTAGTCTACCAGTATCCAGTAAAAAGACCAAAATAAGATACTTACGATTGTCGACGATTGCTGATCGATCGTTTTATTATTGTATGACTTTGGTCTGATTCTGCGTCGATATTTTTTACTTCATTCTTGGCGAGTTTATTTTCCAACGTTTTGAAGAAACTGAGACCATTCGAAACTTCAAACAACATTACTATAATAATAAACGTTGTGATAACTTTAGCGAAATTGTTCATATTTGCAAATTTTTTTCCCAATACCTGTAAAATACGAATTAACCTGTCGTCTGCTCAGTCTGCTTTAAAATTGAATAATGGAGAAATTGGACCCTGCGCACGGTATTTATGGTGCGATTAAGAAGTAGAAGCCCAACCCTTGTGACATTTAACTCCAATTTTTCATGTTAATTTTTTCGCTCCTCTCTTCTTTGGTTTGTTGAAGAGGAAGGTAGGGTTGGGGGTGGGTAAACACAACCATAGAAGTTGAAAATACGCACGAAGATTTTTATTTCGAAATATATGAATGTGTGGGTGGCAGATTTTGATTCCGATGTTTCAACGCCTCAGTAAATTAATAACCACACTTGACACACTTTCCAAAGGTTTGGGTTTTTTGACAAACTTATTAATTGGCTTGACGGCCAAGTTGTCCGGCTTGAGTATTTCAAGCTACTGCTACTGGACCAACCCATAATCTTTTTTATTTTCACCAAAATTAATCTACACTAAAGTGTGGTTTAAAAGTAGATATCTTCCGGTAGATATAAAATTTTGTTCATTATTGGCAAACCGAAAATCTAAAAATAGCAAATTTTTACCATAAGTATTTAAACGGTCCAGAATGGTTAGGTTTGGTGGATTATATAATATAAATGGAAATATTTAAGAAAAAAGGAAAAGTCAAGTAAAAATAATCTTTTCCCGTCTTGTGGGGATTCCAAGTAAATATTCTGATTTAAAAATTTAAATCAAATTGAGATATAAAAGAAATTGAAACAAAAACAATTTTAATTCAATTAAGATATATTATGTAGAAATGATCATTTTTAACAGTCCCAAAGCGTTTTTTGATATCCATAGGAATTGTACTCCGATTTGCAATAAACGTACAAGCTTTATTCAACCAAATACATGAACAAACTGTGGCCATAATGAAAAAAAAATTGCAAATTCAATACGTTCCTATGGGTTTTTCTTGACTTTGTAGTAAAAGTGCATGCTTAGTTTAAAAAATGTTATTCTTAAAGAAAAGACAGATCGTGGGGTTTTCTAGCTCAAAGTGCATCCAGAAAAGCCGTTATTACGACTCTTTAAATGAGGCAAATTAAAATTGTTTTTGGCATTTGTTAAACATACAATAACATTTTTGAGCACCGCCCCCCCCCCCCCCCCAGGCAAAAATATGACTTTTAATTTAAGGAGACGTGGGAAGATTTGGGCATCAAAATTCCCCATCTAATTTTGAGCCACCAACACATTCAGAAACTTCGAAACTTCTATGATGACTTTTTTATAGCAGCTACTCCCCAGTATATATTCCATACTCCCGAGTTAGGTATTAGGCCATGCAATTATCAATGTCATTACTAAGACGGGTTCAACGTTATTTAACGTTTACAGTCTCAGTAATGAGTTGATATATGCATGGCATAATAATTAACGTGTTCATATTCGGTCACCTATAAAGTGTCTTTTGGAAAGCCAGCGACTAGCTGGCGAGCGCCAGAGGCTCTCGATGCACACTAGCTCTATAAGGGTATTTCACTGGTTTAGTGGAAGAACACTGGGTCGCCAGAAGAAATTTTATGGGGAAACCGAATAGAAATATGTGAATTATTATCCCATATATGCATTGGTTCATTGTTGGTTCTTTAAACCTTATCGTGAGTATTGGGGAAAAGCTGCCATAAAAAGGTCATTATAGAAGCTAAAAAAGCGCGAAGATGTTTATTTCGAAATTTAATAATGTGTGGGCGGCGCAAAAATGGATGTAAAATTTTAATCTCGACATTTTTCAACGCCGAATTCCGCGGACATTGCATGCAAACATTATTTAACTTTTCCATGATATCATCGTTACGAAGAAATGAATGCTTCTGTGACTACATCATCAAAAGTCGTGATTATATAGTTACGGATAAGACTCCAGAATCCAAAGAAAAGAACCTATTTTATTTTAGGCGCAAACGATTCAAGCACGATCATTTCGCCTGGATAAACAATTTCTTTGTATCACTTGTTTCATTTTCTAGGTACTTTCCTACTTTCTTAGCTTAAATAAAAAAGCACCCGATTGAAATTTTTATTTTGTCAAGCATGAGCCACTGATAGATTGTGCGCCAAGGCGCTGTTTATCAGTGCCTCACGCTCGACATTATAAACCTGTTAGAATATCTTTTGGCAAGTATGGGTTACTGATGGAGCGCGCTCTCGGGGCGTGGTCCATCTGTAACTCAAGCTTGGTGGAAGAAAACTTTTTGATTCGGAAATAATAAAAATCGCAGATATGTATTGCGTTGACGGAACCGTGTCTTTTGCAGCATTTTTATACTCACTCATATGAGTGAAAAAGCCTGAGTGAGGGCCTATACCAGACATAGGCAACTTTACACAAAAGACAAAAAAGTTATCGTGGAAAGTAATGGAAGTTTCGATTCGGCTACTCCCATCCAAGTTGTTCAATGCAGCTTGTTTTGGCAGGTTAGCGAAGTCCAGGCCTAGGAGTGACTCGAACCCATGATATTCCACCTGCGATGCTACAATGTCACTGATCCACCGACCAAATTAATATAGACTGATGACATCTTTTTCAACCAGTTAAATCTTTCTATCTTGAATCACGAATAAGGCATCGAAAACAACATTGAAATAGCGCTACTTTGGTGGTAGGACACGCAGCAAAAATGTCTGTGTTTGGTTTTAGTGGGTAAAACTTGTAAAGTCATCGTATTTCAGTCATAGCCCAGACAGAGACTAAATACACAAATGCCATTACCACAAAATTGAACAACAATTCCAGATGGATACTCAATTGTGGAAAAGTTTGCAATTATGAGATTCCAGGGTCTGAAATTGACTTTATGATAAAAATCATCGAATACGCGAATATTTTTGCGATTTTCTATGTTTGAAGTAATTGAAAGGCACTACTTGTCTTTTTTAGGTTATAAAAGGATCCCAACGAGCCTATGTTGCGAGTACGTTTTAAATCAACTATCCAACATATTAAATACCAAAGGATAGTCACTAAACTTAACTCTCCGCGGCTAAAAAATGTATAACACTCATTCAATCAAAACGTTATTTTTAGAAAATCTTTCCTACCCGTGGCGTATATTATGACGACATAATTTAGCATAATTTAAAAAAGAATGCGGACATTTTTCCCCCTATCAAGGTTCTAAATAAATCACCGATCCCAGCGCATAGCCTTATCTCCTTGTCGGGTTGGACGTAGCATAGGTTATCCTTTTACCATCGAAAAATCTTTCATATAATGGTTGATAAATGCACGATGAGTAAACGTGTGCTTTTTCATATTTACGAGAACTCAATTGCACTTGATTATAAAATGGGCGTTGATACACGTATACGTGGTGCGAGGGCGCAGATCAATGCGCGTCAAACATCATTTCACTGTGAAAGTCTTGAAATACAAACTTCCTATCTCTACAAATAAAGAATTTATTACAGACAATGTGTATTTTTATGAAAAATATATCCAATAAAAAAATATAAAATATATATAAGTTCAATTGTTTATAAATTAAAGATAGAAACACTGAAAATGAACACGTGTGAGACTTTTAATAAATATTGTTTGGTAGCACACCATTAGTATAAAGTAAATTCAAATCACTGGCCAATGCACTGCCGTTATAAGATAATTTAGCCACATATGCTTGGTCAAACTATACATTGCATTATGAGCAAGATTTATAAAAACTGCTTTGGATATAGTAATAGATTTTATTGAAATTCATTTTCATCGGGAATTTCAGCTTGTTGAGCATGGACCTCACGGATCCATCAGCACCACGTGGTTTAAAGCTCGTTTTTGAAATTCTTTTCAAATCTGTTTCAATAAATCGGGAAAAAATGTGTAATCGTATTTAAACAAGACATGGAGATCTGAACCGACTCTTGCATGCGCTTTATCTCTGCCTCGGTCGTTGAAATCCCTTAATTTGGGTAATTTTTAAGAATAGATTTACGGAGTTGTGAAATAAAACTTCGGATTCAAGTGTTTAAAATGAATACGCATTTCGCAGATTCTTGGCATCTCGATGGCCTTTCCTTCTTTTCATAGCAAGTGCTCGAGAAAATAATACTATAGAAAAAGGAGAAAGTTTCGCAGTCAAATTCTTGTTATGTACATCTGTAGTTCATGTTTGACAAACCAAATTTTAAATAGGATGGCAAACTTTAGTAAATAGCGGTAATTTCTGAGCAAATATATTTTCGTACAAAAGATTACACGCGATAAAAGATAAATTGATGAGAATTGTTCTTATTTCGATTTCGACTATATCGCAAGTTGTTATAAGCAAAAATTTCACTTTAATTGATTATCTCTCAAAAAGACTATATTATTTTTGATTAAATTTTTTTTTTCATTTACTTATTATATTTATATTATATCCAAGTGAATATTCTTATACGATTCTGAACCGTTTCGGTCAATATAATAAAAATCCGCTGTTTTTAGATTACCAGTTTGAAAATAACGAACAAAATTTTCGAAATATACTCACGAGCACATCAAAATATATATTTTTTTATTTATTAGGCATGGATTGATTTCGGTGAAAATGAAAATGATTACAGGTTAGTCTAGTAAGTCATATATGTAACTTATAATATTTGAACTTGGCAACTAGACTTCTCTTCGTGTAGATGAGTTTATCCACAGTCGTAAAAATTTCAAAACAAAACAATCTCATTCAGAAATTGATGTCGTTCAAGTTGAATCCGCCTTTAATATTCCATGTTATATATATATATATATATCAAAGTCCTGCTTCACACTTGCATAAATTTATTTCTTTAACTTTTCGTTTGACCAAAGTCAGATTTCTTCAGACAAGCATTTCAAAAATGTAAAATCTGACCAAATTGTGTAATTTTTTAATTGCTTGTCTGAGGAAGTCTGACTTTGGTCAGACGAAACGTTACAAAAAAATGTGTAAGTTTGAAGCAAGAATTTGAACGACTTTTGTTGGTATAGTTAGTCTGGCTTCAGTATCCTTGCACTTACTGCATACGAATCCGCAAGCACAAAGGCACAGATGAAGAATAAGTAGTTAGTCCACGTCCCCCAGATCAATAGCATTAAAAGTGCCAGTTTATAAAATTGTTTTCATTACTGAGAAACTGGAAATTTAAAAATATCACCTTGTTACCACATATACTTCAGGTTGCAGAATGGTGTGAGTATGATTGATTGTATGATATGGATGGAAATATTTAAAAAAAAGTGAAATACAAGTAAATATAATCACATTTAAGGAAAATCCCGTCTTGTCAGTATTCTAAGTAAAAATTCCGGTTTTTAAATCAAAATCAAATCGAGATAATATATAATAAAACGATAATGCTGACAGTCTCAACAATGATATGATACGTGAAATACTAATTGACGTATTAATATTCCCCCATAAAGTTTCTTTTGTCAATCCAGTGATCTATGACTGGCTGGATTGCGGCCGATACCTACTGATTCAGTCAAGGATCACTGGGTGACCTAAAAGAAATTTTATGAGGAAACCGAATAGGAAAACGTGATTTAGTATCCCACACATAGATCAAATAATTGTTAAAACGGTTAACATTATTGT
Organism: Styela plicata; assembly: GCA_963675895.2. Taxonomy (NCBI): domain Eukaryota; kingdom Metazoa; phylum Chordata; class Ascidiacea; order Stolidobranchia; family Styelidae; genus Styela; species Styela plicata. Next base: position 8,708,296 of record OZ023152.1, read on the forward strand.
GGGTACTGGGGAGAAGCTGCGATAAAAAGTCACCATAGAAGTACACTAAGTCCCGAAGATATTAATTTCGAAATTTTTGAATGTGTGGGCGTCGCAAAATTTATTCCGACATTTATCAACGCTTCAGTAAAATAATATTTGAGCAATCGTCTGAGAATTTCATTGTATATTTAATAATAAATGAGCTGGGAATATACAAACATGTTGCAAAAGGCGTATTAAAGGTTACTTTGAATGCAATTTTAATTCTGGAAATGACCTTTTCTCAATGCCAAATTATTGTTGAACAAATCATTTAATATTAGGAAACCTAAAGAAAAGCATATGAAAAGTTGCTAAAACGTTCTTGTTAAACGATGTTGAAAGATTCAACAATATGGTACGATTTAAGGATTTCGATCTATTATAAAACATTGGAAAGCTGTCAATATCAAATGGATGGAGGGATCAGTTACTACTTAGCGAGGAGAAATTTCTGTATGGTCAAATACTGGACAGAAAACCAAACTAATAAATTCAGTGAGGCGCTCCATGTCTGTGTCTGTATTTTATCGCATCTCGTTGTCAATGTGGTAAATGTAAATACTTCTGTCCTGAAACCGGGCTAAACGGGCACGTTATTGTTATTGTTGCAGAGTTAAGATAACCTATGAATACTTATAAGCAGATGTACAAATTGCTTTGGTTAAGTTGAAATATATAAAACATACGTCTTGTCTGCAATTGCATTGGTCTATCTTAACAATGCAAGTTGAAAGCAGATGATAGACGGTTGATCACAGCGTTCAACCGACCACTTCACTGCTGATTGGTATATATGCTAATAAATGGTGATAGATTTGGTATAAAACCTATTAAACTTTGAATTGAAATGGTCGTTAAACAATGGTGAAATATCGAATATCATTTCAATGCGACTGAGATTTCAGAGACAATGCATGCAAACATTATTCTACTTTTCCATGATATCATCGTTACGAAGAAATGAATGTTTCTGTGACTACATCATCAAAAGTCGTGATTATAAGGTTACGGATGACACTCCAGAATCCACAGAAAAAAAAACTATTTTATTTTAGGCGCAAACGATTCAAGCGCGATCATTTTGCGTGGATAAACAATTTCTTCGTTTCACTTGTTTCATTTAATGCATCAATACTTTACTAAGTTAAATAAAAAAGCACCCGATCGGAATTTTATTTTTCAAACATGAGCCACTGCTGAATCGCGCCGCCGCACACATGACATTATAATCCTGTTATAATATCTTTTGCCAAGCATGGGTTACTGATGTAACTCCAGCCTGGTGAAAGAAAAATTTTCGATTAAGAAATAAAAAAAACGTAGACTTCTATTACATTGGGGGAGGCTGGTCTTTTACATCATTTTTACACTCACTCATATGGAAGAAATACTCTGAAGGCCTATACCAGACGGAGGCAACTTGATTGATATTCAATAGTGGAAAAGTTTGCAATAATGAGATTCCAGGATCTGAAATGGACTTTGTAATGAAAACCATCGAATACGCGAATATTTTTGCGATTTCCTATATTTGAAATAATTGAAAGACACTACTAGTTTTTGCAGGTTATGAAAGGATGCCAACGAGCATCTGTTCCGAGTACGTTTTGAATCAAATATTCAACATATTACATACCAATGGATAGACACTAATTTCAACTCTCCCAGGCTAAAAAATGTATAACACTCATTAAATCGAAACGCTATTTTCAGAAATTTTTTTCTGTCTGTTGCGTCTATTATGACGCCATAATTTAGCACAATTTAAAAAAGAATGCCCACATTTTCTCCCCTATCAAGCGTCTAAATAAATCACTGATCCCATCGTATAGCCTTATCACATTGTCGGGTTAGTGGTAACATAGGTTATTCTTTTATCATCAAAAAATTTTTAATACAAGGGTTGATAAATGCACGATGAGTAGACGTGTGGTTTTTCATATTTACGAGTACTCAATTGCACGGGATTATAAAATGGGCGTTGATACACATATACGTGGGGCGAGGGCGCAGATCAATGCGCGTCAAGCATCGTTTCGCTGTGTAAGTCTTGAAATACAAACTTTCTATGTCTACAAACAAAGAATTTATTACAGACAATGTGTATTTTCATGAAAATTATATACAATAAAAAAAATATGAAAGATATAGAGAGTCAATGGTTTATAAATGAAAGATAGTAGCACTGAAAATGTACATGTGCAAGACGTTTTAATAAATATTGTTCGGTAACACACCATTAGTATAAAGTAAATTTAAATTACTGGCCAATACACTGCCGTTATAGGATCATAGAATATCATAGGTCACTGATAGAACGTGCCACATAGGGCTCATGGGGCATAGGGCTCTGTGGCTCTTGCTTAATCAAATTAAACACACCTTTCAATTGTTTGGAATTGCGAAACTTATTAATTGGCTTCACGGGGGAAAAGTCAAATTGTCTAGCTGGAATATTTCAAGCTATATTTATTGCTACTTGACCAAACCATAATCACTTTTATTTTCATCTAAATTAACCTATACCAAATGAGGGTTTGAAAGTGCCTGTAGCTATACCTGAAAAAATTTGTACATTATTGACAACCGGGAAATCTAAAAATAACAGTTTTTGCCATTAGTACTTGAACGGTTTAGAATGGTATAAGTATGATTGATTATATAACATAAATAGGAATATTTTTAAAAAAAGTTAAATTTCAGTACAAATAATCTTATTCGAGGAAAATCCCATCTTCTCCATATTTTAAGTAAAAAACCCGGTGTTCAAATCTGTATCAAATTGAGATATGAAATAAATTGAGACAAGAATAATTTTAATCCAATTAATTATTTTCGATTGTAACCATACACCTGTGTATGAAAATATGCTTATCCAAATATATGCTATTTACCAACGTGTTCAATTCTCTTTAAAATTTTGTTTGTCAAGTATGAGCCATTGATGGACCACGCTTACGCGATCCTTCTGTCGCCGTTGCATGACAAAACATGAGTTTGACAAACAGAACTTTCTCTTTTTCTTACAAAATTGATTTTTTCTTTTAAGCGTCAGAACTTGGTACAAATTTACATTCTTTGGGAATTTAAAAGGGTAAAATCTCATGAAAGACGAAATTTTTCAAGCAATTAAGAGAAAGAGAACATTCTTGCGATAGCAGAGGATTAAGGTGTAGCCATCCCTGTTGTACTTAAAATTTCAATAAATTCGAAACATTCTCGCACGCTTTTGAGGCTTATCTATCTCATTTTAAAAAAGCATTTTCTCCTACGCGATATTTCTATGGTAACGTTAATTTTTCATCACAGCTTTCCCCCCAGTACCCATAACAATGTTTGCCGAATCAACAATGATAATATATGAGTCGCGTTCAAAAAAAAAGAAGAATTGCCGTCTCTGCAATAACTGCTTAAAAACGGATATCCGCCACACATTATTCCAATAAAGTATATTTATCGAGAGATTTATCGAGAGAGGGAATTATCTCTGTAGTGAAATACCAGACAGAAAAGCAAATTGATGACGTCAGTGCGGTTCTTATTTTTTGTAACGTCTTCGCTGCAACTTTTATTTATTCATAAACAAGATTTCGATTTATTTTTAACGCACCCATCGTACAGAAGAGGCAATTTTTTTTGCTTGACGCGATGTTTTCGAAGATTAGGAAGGTGAAAAATTACAATATCCCAGATTCTGATTATCAAAATACCGTCTATAGTAGTTTTTGTTAAAATAAAAACAATTTCACGTTTTTCTGTGCTATTAATACAATATTGGGGGTCTTAAAGTCTGACGGGAGAATATACACACATACACCACTGTGTCCACTCCTGCATGTTCATATCACTTGTTATATTTAATCATGAGCCTATGATAAACGTCGAGGTCCATCTGTAACTCAAGTTTGATAAAAGATTGTTTTTAAAGGAAATAGTATAATAGTGTAAATGCATCACATTTGCTGAGCCGTGGGTTTCACAGCGTATTTTATAGTCTTTCATATGAGTGGAGGATACTCTGAGTGGGGGCTATATTAGTCAGAGGCAACGTTTAGATGGAAGCGTTAATGGTATGCAAGAAAATAACGGAAGATTTGATTCGGCTGCATGCATCCAAATTATTGAATGTAGCCTGTTTCGGCAGGTGGTCATGGATTAGCAAGACAAAATTGACGTGACTCGCACTCTAGGTTTTCCAACTGCGATGCCGAAATGCCAACCCCGACAAAAGCAAATCAAAATCGACTGATGATATCTTTTTCGATCCATCAAATCTATCAATCTTGAATCACCAATAAAGCATCGAAAATAACAAAACAATGGCATTACTTTGGTGGTGAGACTCAGAGCCACATACAACGTCTGCGGTTTTAGTGGGCAAAACTTACAAAGGTACTGTATTTCAGTCATGACCCGGAGGCTAATACACCAATGCTAATAACGCAATATTCAACCATCATGATGTGTAGCCAAATAAATACATGCAAAGTTTTCCTAAACGTGATACCGGAATCCGTAATTGACTCAGTACTAGAAGTTGTCTTACCGATGAGTTGCATTACGTTTCGAGAAATAAAATAAAAGCGGCAATACACGCCTGCATTGCTTTGTGTTGATCATGTCCAAATGCCCACAAAGCATAAACGCAGAAAATGAAACGAGCACTCTGCGTTGGATTTTATAGCAAACCGTTCTGTTTCATTGGAAAATGTAAGTAAATGCATACAGAACATTGCGCTTGCGTAAAACGCAAGGGTAAAATAAAACAAACCTTGAAAAAAAGGGAACCTACGCAAACGTGTAGTGCGACCTTAACAATCATCGAATGCACGGACCTAGATAAAAGATTCAAAAGCCTTTCTACACAATTTATTTCTGTAATATTTTGTCTGACCAAGGACTCCCTTCATCAAAATTTCACTATAATAGTTCGAAATGTACACAGCGATCAAACATGCACACGACGCACGTGATTGCACGTGATTATAAAGAAAACGTGGATACATTGTTATGTGGGAGGCGGCGTTTCACTTTGTAATATAACTTTCCAAGTGAGGAATTTATTGCAGACAAGATGTATGTTTTATATAAAATATATTTGATAAAAAATTACAAAAATATAAAATTAAATAATTTACAATTAAAAGATAGTAATAATACACGTGTTTAGATTTCTTCATTAAACTTCTTCATTGAACTTCATTAAGAGTTGTTTTAATAAATATTATCATAATCGATATTGAGTAAAATACTGGCCCGGCCACAACTTCTATGGGAGCCTTCAGCATGATTGGCCAAATAATACATTGCATTACGAGTAAGATTTATAAAAATGCTTTTGAAACAGTAATATATTTTGATGCAAGGAATATAAAGTCATTGGAAATTTCAGTTTGTCAAGCATAGATCACAGATGGACCGCGACTTAGCTTTTTATATTAATTAACAGGGAGTTCGTATCGGTACAAAACTCTAGAATGGAATGTTCGTGAAGTTGCCCTAGTTGAAGAAAATTATGTAATCAAATTTTAATATGTATGCGGCACAATTGAATCATATAAACTATGTATGATCAATTTGTGGCTCATTCTTAAAAAGTGTTAATCTGACCGATTCCTATCTTTGCCTCGGTCGTTGAAGATTCTCATATTCATTTAATTTTTAAGAACAGATTTACGGAGTGGTGAGATTAAACTTGGAATTCATGTGTTTAAAATGCATACACATTTTACTGATTGTCGGCATCTCGATGGCTTGAATATTTCACCAGCACAGAGTTCTACATGTGTTGCAAGTAATTCGAACATGGAGATTTCTCCTGCGTCGTCTTCCTCGGGATTTTCTTGCTCGACGTTTTACTATAAACAGAATAAAAGAGATCATGAAAATTCTAAATTGTTCAAAATTAATGAAACAACCCTGAAAAGTCATTATACTTTAAATAAAATAAATTTAATTTTTACTTTACCTAAACCCTATACCATGACTTAAAAATACTTGATTGAAAAGACGACACAGATATACGGTTTTATCTGTTGGAAAAACGGTAAACAACCCTTTACAATATTGTACATAATTGTACGAGTGAATTAGTAAAAAAAGGAGAGAAAATCTTCCTATTTACCTCTGCTATGTACAACATTTTCTTCATCAGTACTGATACTTCGTTTTGTCAGCCAATGACATTTATGTCTTTTTAAACTGCATTGATATTTTACCATTGGTCCACATGTACTCATGACTGTGTTGATCAACCTGAAATGAAAATGAGCATTTTGTTAACGGACGACATTTCTCACCGGGATGACCGATCTGTGACCTTTAATTGACTAAAATTTTAAAAGAAAAACATTTTGTTATATTGCCTAAAAAGGTGATACCATTTCTTTCTTACCTCCAACAAAACAAAAACCAATTTGTGCAAAATATTCAATTTTCAAAAGACAACAAAAAATTTGCTATTCATTATACCATAGCGTCTAGTAAAAAGTCCAGAATGAGATACTTACGATCGTCGACGAGAGCTGATCGATCGTTTCATTATTGTATGACTTTCTTCTGATTCTGCGTCAATATTTCTTACTTCATTCTTGGCGAGTTTATTTTCCAACTTTTTAAAGAAACTGAGACCATTAGAAACTTCAAACAACATTACCGTAATCATTAACGTTGCGATAACTTTAGCGAAATTGTTCATATTTACAATTTCTTTTTTTTCAATACTTGTAAAATACAATGCAGCTTGTCGTCTGCTTAGTGTGTTTCAAAATGAAATAATGACGAAGTTGCAAACCTCGCGTGGTATTTAAGGTCCGCCCAAGAAGTTTCGATTTTCGTATTTCGACATTGTTTTTAGGTAACGGACCAGAAATATTTCTAAATTTAATACCATTTCGGATGCCTGTCGCAAAGAAACGAGAGAAAATTGCCTGTTTGTTTAAAAAGGAGAAAACGTATGTGTTATATATTTAAAGCAATCTGAATGTCAAGTATGTGCCAAAGATAGATTGTGCCTCGAAGGCACACACATCGTTGATCAAACAAAATTTTCGAATCGTTTTCGAAATGCTACCAACCCTCGTTTGTATACGAAGATTAAAATCTCCGAGGTTTCGAAGATGACATATTATATCAGGGATGGTACGGGATTCCCCAAAAGTTCGAATTATATTATTGCCATATAATGCGTGAAATAGTTATGTGTTTTGATGAAAACAAATTCGATGAAGATAAAGTATCACGGACTTGATACGGAGATACCGCGGACCACAAATGCAAGTTGTCTGAGCAATAAAGAGAAAAGAGACCACCAACTAAGAGGCAAGCATTCGCAGAAGTATATCTTGAGGATTTTTAATTTATTTAAGTCTTCATTGTTTTTAAATTTCGAATTACATATTGGCTTGCTTGCGATCCTATCTTGGGCCTTACTAGGACTGCTAGACACGTAGTAGCGACTGTGTATATATCGTGTGTTGCGGAAACCCGCCAAGTGCCTTGTCGAAGGCACGGACAAGCATCGAACCGTCGGCCTTGGTCGGACACCTCTGATCAAAGCTGGAAGGACACCTAAATGGAAAATGAGTAGCGACTATTGGTATAATAAAACTGCATGAAATGAAGGAGAATATCTTTCCAACAACATTAACTTGTCCGTTCATATGTGGCCGCCGGTACAGGACATTGGTCAGGGTGATCCACTCCAGAGAGAAAAAAGCAACTGAACCCCTAATGAGAAATATTTGATACAGAACTGAACTGATTTGATGGAGTGGCATCTGGCCTTGGCGATGACAAGTAGTCTGCTATATCGAAGCTATTTACGGCATGCAGGAAATGCGTTATGTCGCATGTGTCTGCTTTGGGCAGTGAAAGTGAAAGCTCTCCACTACATTGTAAAAGCGAATTTTATTACCAGAATAAATAAAATTTTGCCCAAAATGACGCTAAAATTTCTTGCGCGCGCATTTTCATTGCTACAAAACAATCATATTTTTGTCGGCGAGTCGGACCCCCAATATCGGAAATCTTCCGCTCCCGCGGATCACCATTGTTGAATAACTGTGGAAATAGATAAAATGTTAAGGTGTTTTGATATACACATCATGTAGCAGGTACAGCCTGGCTACAGCGCTAGGTATTTTGTAATCAGGACGCATTTAAATCCAACAAATAATCGCATATAACACACATTACGCATTTTCGCACACATCTAACAAAGCAGTCATGGTAAGACAGTGTGTTTGATGTGGGGCAAAGTTGGCAAACTATGAACGACAGTTTTAATAGGCTAATATTTTTGATCGTAGTGTAAGGAAATTGATACAATCTCTTAAACGGTTGAACTTGACTGATGAACGAAAAATTGATTCAGTTTGCCCATTTTGTGAAACTTTCCGTTCAATAAATATGCACCCAAAAATGTTTTCTTCAGTATGAGTCACTGAGGGATCGCGCAGTAGAGAAGCGGTCAATCTTTGACTTATACTTGACAAAATAAGATTCTGAGTGAGACATACGTATGAATTTAATTTCCTATTGAGCTTAACCCTATTGAGTTCAATAGTAGAATGAATGCATCACCAACGAATGAGAGTATTTTTGCGTAAAAATTTAGGTTTTTGAAAGACTTACAATTGGTGATTTATAAAAAGTTTCGGATCGTATTTTTTTAATTTATGCTCAAGTTTATCGTAAAAATTCTAATCCTCAAAGGTCGATGAGAATTTCTTAAATATTCGGCATATATTTAATGTGTCACCATTTCAGTGAACTAACAATGCTTGAATTTATTTGTGCTTCAAATATTTCATTTTTTGGAATGTATATCACCATACAGCGCCGGGTCCATATAAATTTTTTTTTGAAGAAATGATTACACAAAACCAGTCATTAAATGGTAATTGCGGCATAGATTCGTTGAATTATGATGATGACAAAACCTAATCGATTTTTTTTTATTAAATATGACCGATATCGTTTCTAAGAACAACAAACGATAACGCAATAATGTATATACTTTTCGACACCGACTAAACTACATCGCATCCCAATGAAAAATTTTATTCTGTCATACATGCGCCACAGATGAACCGCGTCTCATCGACGCGTTCCATCAGTGGCACATGCATGACAAAGTATTGGGATTTGGATGTCACATTAAGTACGGTATTACATACTTGTGGTTTAAAAAGTAACCAAAATCGAGTGTGTCAGGTCGAAATCCGCAAAGATATCTAACGGTACTATTTCCAAGTAAAAGAGTTGAAGGCCTGAGGCAGAAGTGACATATTTGATGGAACGAAACGTCAAGTTAACCAATTCCCCATGTCTGCATTTAATAAGTATGTATTTACTGAGATTTGAGGCATGGCATTGTAAATGCTTTTGCTATTTCGTCTATACTCGTGTGCGGTTTGCGTAAAAAAAAAACAATCGCTGAAGATAGTACAGTGCTCCTCTTTTCTAATAACGTTGGGAATTTTAAAACACTCCTCTACGTCGAAGCAGGCGGCGACTAAAAGGAAGAAAGTGTAGTGTTTGGTGAAAATCTCATTCGCCACGTTGCTGGAATGAGTAAACAGGAGAATTGTGGATTGTGTACGTTATTGCAAAAATGGATAGTATACATCCGAAACAACTACTTTTTTAGTAAACCTCGATAAGTGTCGCCAACAAGTGGTCCTTGTTTTTCAATATTGACTTTCCCTGTGCAAACAACCTATCAACCATAACCCAAATAGGAAATATAGGAAAAATTGCTCAAAGATAAAACGGGCATATATCCGTTATTTGCATATCTATTCTCGTAATACAATTTGGGGGCCCAGAGGGTGGAAACGAGGATGTATTCCCCACATCCAACCAGATATGCATATATCTACCGGGGCTAGGTAGATATGATATCGTGATATGAAAAAGCGAAATACCGAAATATTGAATGAGAATTTTCTTTAAGTTTAGAGTTCTGAATAATAAGACCCCGTGGCCTCTCCAGTCCTCACAAATCATATATCTGAGTATGTGATCGATTCGGCAAGCGCAAACCTTTTCTCGCTTAAAAAGGTCATTTGCGACGTCTTAATTGTACAGCTTCGTGAAGTTCCCGCACCGCTTGCTTGGCATGTTTTCGCTCATGTCTCTTGAGCTCTTTTCCTTGTGGACGCACTCGAATTGCTATCCAGAACTATCGGGAAGAGAGGGTTATCATTGACTAACGGGTTTGTCTCAGCTGTATAGACAATGACAATCTATGATCAATCAACGTGAAAAATTGAACAGAAGATGAACTGATATTCGCTAGATCCCATCCTTTAACGACTGTTTTTCGCGTCTAATCGCCTGACAGCTGACCTGTAGAGTATGACTATTAGATTTGAGGACTCTGCAAAACGAATGGAAGACGTGGGAAGACGAAAAGAACTACTCCATTCTAAGGAAGAGAATTCTCATGCGGCCCATCAACCACAATTTCGATCACCCACCGTACTTATGGCCTGATTGAAGCAATAAAGCTGGCCTATAGCCTACCCCCTTCCCACAACTCTACTAAACGGATGAAAGAGCATATTATAATTGATGAGTCCTTAGTCGCCCCAGGTGAAAAAGGGGGTCTGATGCCCAGTCAATGACAGAGCTCGGACAATGGGTTTTTGGTGGTGCTGACCTGGAAACCAAGGAATGTTTTCTTCGATTGGTACCTTTCAGGGATCGAGCGACATTTGATAGAGTGATAGTTGATAATATCGCTCCTTTATCTGGAATTCGGTCCGGTGAGTGGGCAGCATATGGAAATCTTACTTGATTATCTCAACAATATGCACATCGAACGGTCAATCATTCAGTCCGTTTCGTGTCCATGACCGGAGTTCACACAAATGATATTGAAAGCTTGTGGTGCTTGCGAGTGCCAGCGGAAGTTTAAGAGGATGAATGGCGTTAGCCATGATTTCATTCCTTCTTACATTGATGAATGACTTTGGCGACGAAAGCGGGAAAAATCCCATTATGTTGCCGACATTATTAATGCCATTGCCATAAATCCACGATACCGAGTGTAGAAAACTGATACCTTTTGGTCTGAATGATAGTATCTCATTTCTCTTCGAGTGACTAAAATTTCTATAGCATTTTTTGTTGGCATCATTTTTATCAATTGTCTACGTCACAGAGTAGTTGACATTCTGCCTTCGGGTTTAGTTTTCTATCAGGTTCGTTGCTTACTCACAGTAAGCTACAGAAAACACCCCCTGTTAGAAAGCAAAGGGGACAGAATAAAAAAAATAAGAACTCACGAGTTTCATGTCCTATAAACGCGTCGGATTTGTAAATTTTATAATTTAATATACCTCTTCAAATACAAATTATAGATACAGATATAATACGATAGGTTATATTTCGATTTTCTAGTTTTGAGGTCGCATTTCATCCAATTATTCCTAAATTAAAGCACCAGAGCATTTATAAATGAAAATATAAATATATGTGAAAGACTGTTACAAAGTATTCCAGCAGTATCCCGCCAAATGGGCCGAATCCTAGAAAATTGTTCACGATTTTTTCGTCTGGTACTCTCGTGTTTATAGCGGCTCTGTGCGATTAGCAGATAATTCGTGGTTTATGTCAACCTTCCAGTCGCCTGCTTCGACGTAGAGGAGTGTTTTAAAATTAACAACAGTATTAGAAAAGAGCAGTATTATGCTATATTCAACGATTGTTTTTTTTACGCAAACCACATATGGAGCATAGACGAAATAGCAAAAGCATTTACAATGCCATGCCACAACTCTTAGAAATACATACTTATTAAATGCAGACGTGGAAAATTGGTTAGCTTAACGTTTCGTTCTTCCAAATATGTCACTTCTGTCTCCGGATTTCACTCTTTTACTCGGAAACGGTACCGTTAGATATCTCTGCAGATTTCGGCCTAATACACACGATTTCGGTTCCTTGTTAAACCAAGAAATGTAATACCGGACTTGATGTGAGATCTAAATCCCAATCGTAAATATTTTGTCATACGGTCCATCTGTGGCGCATGTATGACATAATAAATTTCTCAAGCGATGACTTCATTCCTTCAAGAGTGTAAAAAAATAAATATATGCATTATTGCGTCATCGTTTGTCATGTTCTTAGAAACGATATCGGTCCTATTTAATAAAAATAAATTGATTTGGTTTTCTCGTCATCATATTTCAACGAATCTATGCCGCAATTACCATTTAATGACTGATTTGGTGTATTTCATTTCGTGCCCCTCTTCAAAAACATAAAAAATAAAATTTGAACCCCACTTTTATGGTAATATAAATTCCAACAAATGAAACAATGGAAACACAAATAAATTCAAGCATTGTTAGTTCACTGAAATGATGACACATTAAATATATGCCAAATATTTGACAAATTCTCATCGACTTTTGTGAATTAGAATTTTCAGGATAAACTTGAGCAGAAATTAGAAAAATACAATCCGAACTTTTTTGGAAATCTTTCAAAATTATAAATGTTTACGCAACGATACTGTCATTCGTTGGTGATGCATTCATTCTACTATTGAACTCAATACAGTTAGTGTTCAATGGGAAATTAAATTTATACTTTTTTTTCGCATTCAGAATTTTTTTTTTTCAAGCATAAGTCAAAGATGGTCCGGTCCTCTGCGGCGCGATTCCTAAGTAACTCATACTGAACAAAACATTTTTGGGCTCACATATATCAACCGGAAAGTTTCACAAAATGGAAAAAATTTTCTTTCATCAGTCAAGTCAGCTGTCTAGGAGATTGTATCAATTTCCTCACACTATGACCAAAAATATTAGCTAGCGTATTCAAACTGTCGCTTATAGTTTGCCAATTTTGCCCCCCATGAAACACACTGTCGCACCATGACTGCTTTATTAGATGTGTGTTATATGCGATTATTTGTTGGATTTGAATGCGTCCTGTTTACAAAATACCTGGCGCTGTAGCCAGGCTGTACCTGCTACATGATGTGTATATCAAAACACCTCAACATTATTTGTAATTGCACAGTTATCTAACAATGGTGATCAGCGGGAGTGGAAGATTTCCGATATTGCGGTCCGACTCGCCGACGAAAAAAAAATGATTGTTTTATTGCAATAAAAATGATCGCGCAAGAAATTATGGCGTCATTTTGCAAAAGAGCAAAATTTTATTTATTCGGGTGATCAAATTCGTGACATATGACAGTGGCTTGACCGTGCCGTGTTCGACAAGGCACTTCGCGGGCTGCCGTAACAGACGATATATAGTCGCTACTCAGTGCTTAGTGGTTCTAGGCATAGGCCCCTAGATAGGATCGCAAGCAGGCCAACATGTAATTCGAAATTAAAAAAAAATGAAGTCTTAGTAAAAATCCTCAAGATATAATTCTACGAATGCTTGCCTCTTAGTTAGTGGTCTTCTTTTCTCTTTATTGCTCTGACAACTTGCATTTGTGGTCCACGATGTCTCTACGTACCAAGTCCGTGATACTTTATCCTCAGCGAATTTTCATCAAAACATATAACTATTCCACGCATTTTATTGCGATAATATTATTTGAACTTTTGGGGAATCCCGTATCATCCCTGATATAATATGTTATCTTCGAAACCTCTGAGATTTCAATCTGACTATACAAACGAGAATTGATAGCATTTCGAGAAACTATCTATCTATGGCACATACTTGACATTCAGATTGCTTTAAATAACTAACACATAAGTCTTTCTCCTTTTTAAACAAACACACAATTTTCTCTCGTTTCTTTGCACCTGGAATCCGAAATAGTATTAAATTTATAAATATTTCTGGTCCGGTACCTAAAAACAACAGAAGGACCGCGCCTCGACGGCGCAATTCACCAGTATCTCATGCTTAATGAAATATATCTGAATAATTTTTCTTTAAATGTTACAAATATAGTCGTATAACAAAACAATTGGAATATACACGTAATTTGTTTATTTTGTCATCATGACATCACTATAAACAATATAAAATATAGACGAACTATTATTAAAGTCCATCCCGTTGACGTTGACAGCTTTCGAGCGTTGACAGCTTCCCGTTTTACAATATATCAAATTCCTCAAATTATAACATCTTGTTGAATTCTTCAAAATTGTTTTTTCAAAAAAATTTCCCCACTTTTTTTTAGGCATTTCTTTAGTTTGTACTATAATTGAATGCATTGTCCAAAATTTTTTGTCATTAAAAAAAGGCAGGAAGTCCCCTTTTTCCGGGCTTATAATTGCATCTACAGTGGTCGTATTACGACTTTTGACACGTGTACCTATTTCAAATTTTTTTGCAGTTTTTGTTGAATTAACAATAAAATTCTTAGACGATTACTTCAAAAAATAGTGGTTAATAATTTACTAAGGTGATGGAAATCGTCCGAATCAAAATTTTACATCATTTTTTGCGCCTCCCACTTATTTATAATTTTATAATGAATCCCATAAAATTGATTCTTTAACTGAACCAGCGGCCTTGTCAGATACGCCGATTCAACTGAAACACCCTTACAGAATAGAGAGCATCGAGAGAATCTGACACAAGCCAGCCAGTCAAAGGTCACTGTGTTGCCAAAAGACTCCTCATGGGAGAACCTAATAAGAATATGTCAATTAGTATACCAGGCATATATCAAGCCATTGCTGTATCGGTAAACATTGTTATGGGTAATGAGTAGGGCTGGGCAAAACCGAATCATTGGGAATTCGAATCTGGTTCGGATATCTTTTTCGAATCGGAGCGAATCGGTGATTCCATAAAAATAACAAATTGTTTACATTATCAAAAATATGAAGTTTATAGTTACGGATTACAAATATTAGCATAAAAAGATTTGAAAGTAATATATTTTGAATTACACGTAATGCCCACCAGCAAAAATTTTCAGTTTCAACGATAAAATACAATTGATTTTGGTCAAATTTGACCAAATTCGGCTGCATTTTGTCGTTAAAACTCAAAAATTTCTATTGGTTTGGCAAGTTTTTGTTCCTACGGGCGATTCACGATTGATTCGACTTATCTGTGCTTCGAATCGATTCGAATCACCAAATCGAATTACCCAGCCCTAGTAATGGGGAAAAGCTGCGATGAAAGAAACGTCACCATAGAAATATCGCGTAGGAGAAAATGCTTTTTCATAATGAGATAGATACGCATCTAAAGTGTGCGAGAATGTTTCTAATTTATCAAAATTCAGGTTCGATGCGATTCGATGAGATGAGAAAAATTTGAATTTCGTCTTTCAGAAGATTTTACCATTTTAAATCCCTAAAAAACGTAATTTTGTAATAAGTTCTGACGGTTAAGAGAGAAACTTAATCCTCAAAAAAAGAGAAAGTTTTGTTTGTCAAACTCATGTTTTGTCATGCAAGGGTGACAGAAGGATCGCGTAAGCGTGATCCGTCTGTGGTTCATAATTGGCAAACTACATTTTGAAACGGATTGAACGCCTTGGTGAATAGCACATTTTTGAATAAGCATATTTTCACACACTGGTATGGTTACAATTGAAAAAGATTAATCGGATTAAAATTATTCTTGTTTCAGTTTCTTTCTTATCTCATTTTGATTTAGATTTGATTTTTACTAAAAATCTTAACAAGATGGGATTTTCCTTAAATATGATTATTCGTGCTTAAAATTTTACATTTTTTAAGTATTTCCATTTTCTATTATATATTCGATCATATTTCTGAACCGTTCAAGTACTAATGGTAAAAGCTGTTATTTTTAGATTTCCCGTTTGTCAATAATGTACAAAAATTTTTCAGATATACCTACAGGCACTTTCAAAACATCATTTAGTATAGATTAATTTTGATGAAAATGAAAGTGATTATGGGTTGGTCAAGTACCAATAAATATAGCTTGAAATATTCCAGCTGGACATCTTGACTTTCTCCCCGTGAAGACAATTAATAAGTTTCTCAATCCTTGTTAAAAAACCCAAACCATTGAAAAGTGTGTTATTCAGAAATTTAATTTAATCAAGCGAGAGCCACAGATAGACCACGCCTCTGTGGCGCGGTCCATCAATAACTCATACTTGACAAACGATATGCTGACAATGTTTTTGTGGCTGAAATAATTTTTCAAGCGTAAGGCTCTATGAATATCTAACTGGTTTTAGAAGTATGAATGTCCATCGTCATATACTCGAGCTCGAGGCAGTTATTACTTCTTTTTAATGATGCAGATTACATATTTTCAATGTTTGTTTAATACACAATAAAATTCCTAGACGATTACCCAGAAAAATGGTTATTATTTACGTTAAAAGAGGCGTTGAAAAGCGTCGGAATCAAAATCTGACATTGCCCACACATTCACATATTTCAAAATAAATATACCTATTCGCGCGTTTTTTTCAACTTCTATGATGGTGTTTACCCCTTTCAAACAAACCTAACTCCGTCTAACGAACCATAGAATAGAGTAACGAAAAATACAACATGAATAATAAGAATAACTGTCACAAGGGTTTGGCTTCTACATAATATCACATCTTCAATTCGATTTTAATCTGTTAAGCTTTATACAAACGAGGGGGCATAACATTTTAAAAATAAATTTTGATTTGTTAACGATACTTGATACTTGACATTCAGATTGCGTGAATTACTAGTACACAATTCTTTCTCCTTCTTGAACAAAATCACAGTTTTTTCTTTCGTATTTTACGCTGATCATCCGAACCGGTATTAAATACCTCTGGTGCAAGAAAGCAATGACGAAATATAAAAATCGAAACTTCTTAATCTCACCATAAATACCCTACGCAGGGTCCAATTTCTCCATTTTTTAATTTTACAGCAGACTGAGCAGACGACAAGCCGATTCATATTTTATAGATATTGGGGAAAAAAGAATTTGCAAATATGAACAATTTCGCTAAAGTTATCACAACGTTTATTATTATAATAATTTTGTTCGAAGTTTCAAATGGCCTCAGTTTCTTCAAAAAGTTGGAAAATAAACTCGCCAAGAATGAAGTAAGAAATATCGACGCAGAATCAGACCAAAGTCATCGAATAATGAAACGATCGATCAGCAATCGTCGACAATCGTAAGTATCTTATTTGGGTCTTATTTTACTAGATACTGTGGTAGATTGATTCGCCAATTTTTTTTTAGCTTTCTTGAGAATTTTGCACAAATTGAGAAATATCATCCAGAACCTGGCTAACAAAATGCCAATTTTGATTTCAGGTTGATTAATACAGTCATGAATACATGTGGACCGATTGTGAAATATCAATGCAGTTTAAAAAGACATAAATGTCATTGGCTGACAAAACGAAGCATTACTGATGAAGAAAATGTTGAACATAGCAGAGGTAAATAACAATTTATCTTCTATTTTTTCACTAATTCACTCGTGGCTTGTCATCTAGTAAACCATATTCACAAATAAAAGTTATATGGTAGAATCATTAAAATATTTACAACATTGTAGAAGGGTTTGTTTTGTAGACTTTTGCCTACAGAAAAACCTGTATATCTGTTCTGCTTTTTCAATTTTAAGTTCAAATTAAGAAATGATATAGATTTAAGGTTAAACAAAAATTAAATTTGTTTAATTCAAAGTATAATGACTTTTCAGCGTTGTTTCATAAATTTTAATGATCTCTTTTATTCTGTTTACAGTAAAACGCCGAGCAAGGAAATCCCGAGGAAAACGACACAGGAGAAATCTCCATGTTCGGATTACTTGTAACACATGCAGAACTCTGTGCTGGTGAAATACTCAAACCGTGCAATTAAGGAAGTTGGATAATTTAAACCCAACAAGAGCAATAGAAGTTTCTCGAGCTCTTGCTATCAATTTTTATAAATCTTGCTCATAATGCAATGTATAGTTTGACCAAGCATATGTGGCTAAATGATCCCATAACAGCAGTGTATTGGCCAGTAATTTAAATTTAATTTACACTAATGGTGTGTTACCAAACAATATTTATTAAAACGACTCACACATGTACATTTTCAGTGCTACTATCTTTCATTTTTAACCATTGACTTTATATATATATTATATTTTTTTTATTGAATATATTTTTCATAAAAATACACATTGTCTCTAATAAATTCTTTATTTGTAGACATAGGAAGTTTGTATTTCAAGACTTTGACAGTGAAATGATGTTTGACTTGCATTGATCTGCGCGCTCGTCCTGTGTATACGTGTGTCCAAGTGTATTTTACTATTCCGCGCAATTGCGTTGTGCATGTTTCCTCATTGCGCATTTATCAAACAATTATTATTATATTTTGCGATGGAAAAATCTCAGTCGCATCAAAATGATATTCACTGTTTCACCGTTGTTTAACGACCTTTTCTATTTAATAATTAAGTTTAATAATCAACAATTCAGTTTAATAAGATTTATACCAAATTTATCACCATTTATTAGCATTTATACCAATCAGCAGTGTAGTGGTCGGTTGAAAGCTGTGATCAACAGTCTTTCATCGGCTTCCAACTTGTATTGTTAAGATAGACCAACGCGGGCATTGATAACAGTAACACCATCACACGTAGAATGAAACATCGGTTCTCAGATTCTTTTATGTTTGTAGATTGAGAAGGACTGTTGGCTGCGTATATAAACAACATGCGGGATTTTTTTAATAAACACATTTCAACTTAACCAAATCATTCTGTACAGTCTGCTAGGATTCTTCATAAGTCATCTTTATTGTCCAACAATAATAATAATGTGCCCGGGTAGCACAATTTGTAAAGCAATGAGAAAACACCTTCCTAGGATCTAACTCAACGAAGAATGATTATAAAACAGAGGTCATTGAGACTTCTCGCCGATGCACAGTGTTTCATGTGAGCGCTCTCTACGGCTTCCTCCAACAGCCATCTCCATGTACATCAAAACGAGTAATATATTAATCCAAAACCATAAACCTCGATTCGAAACTGCTGTTAGCACGAGATGCCGCGGTTCACAATGGCTGAGTCGTGTTCTCGGCTTTTCCCCCTTCAGTATAAAATGAAATCTTATAAAATCACAAAAACGAAATTTCTTTAGTTTCCTTAATATTTTAATGATTTGTTCAACAATTTTTTGGCATTGAGAAACGACCCTTTCCGGGCTTAAAATCGCATTCAAAGTAACCTTTAATACAGTTTTTGAAACATGTTTGTATATTCCCAGGTCATTTATTAATAAATATACAATGAAATTCTCAGACGATTGCTCAAATATTGCTTTACTGAAGCGTTGATAAATGTCGAAATAAATTTCGAGACACCCACACATTCGTAAATTTCGAAATAAATATCTTCGAGTCTTTTTGAACTTCTATTGTGACCTTTTAATCGCAGCTTCTCCCCAGTACCCACAATAATGTTAACCGTTTCAACAATTATCTGATCTATGTGTGGGGGACTAAATCACTTATTCCTATTCGGCTTCCTCATAAAATTTCTTTTTCGTCACCCAGTGATCCTTGACTGAATCAGTAGGTATCAGACGCAATACAGCCAGTCATAGATCACTGGATTGACAAAAGACAAATTATGGGGGAATATGAATACGTCCATTAGTATTTTGCGTATATATCGAATCATTACTAAGACTGTCAGCATTATTGTTTTATTATATATTATCTCGATTTAAAAACCGGAATTTTTACTTAGAATACTGACAAGACGGGATTTTCCTTAAATGTGATTATATTTACTTGTATTTCATTTTTTTAAATATTTCCATTCATGTTATAGAATCAATCATACTTAAACCATTCTGAACCTGAAGTATATATATGGTAAGAAGGTGATATTTTATTATTTCCATTTTGTCAGTAATGAAAACAATTTTGTAAACTGGCTCTTTAATGCTATTGGTCTGGGGGACGTGGATTAACTACTTCTTCTTCATCTGTGCCTTTGTGTTTGCGGATCCGTATGCAGTAATTTCAAGGATACAGTAGCAAGGGTAACTATGACTAATTAGAGAGGTTCAAATTTTGCTTCACACTTACACAAATTTATTTCTGTAACGTTTCGTCTGACCAAAGTCAGACTTCCTCAGACAAGCAATTTGAAAATTACACACTTTGGTTAGATTTTACATTTTTACATGTCTGAAGAAATCTGACCTTGGTCAGACGAAACGATGAAGAAATAAATTTTTGCAAGATGCAAAATTTTGAAAAGGCACTTTTAAACCCTTATTTAGCAAAAGATTAATTTCGGTGGAAATCAAAATGATTATAGGTCGGTCCAGTAACAATATATATGTATATATAAAATGGAATATTAAAGGCGGATTCAACTTGAACGACATCTGTGACTCATGCGTGATAAAATTAAATTTCTGAATGAGATAATTTCGGTTTGGAATTTTTACGACTGTTGATAAACCCATCTACACGAAAAGAAAGTCTAGTTGCCAAGTTCAAATATTATAAGTTACATATATGACTTACTAGACTAACCTGTAATCATTTTCATTTTCACCGAAATCAATCCATGCGTAATAAATAAAAAATATATATTTTGAAAATTTTGTTCGTTAGTGGCAAACCGGTAATCTAAAAACAGCGGATTTTTATTATATTGACCAAAACGGTTCAGAATCGTTTAAGACTAATTACTTAGATATAATAGGAATGAAATATTTTTAAAAGTAAATTTTAGGAAAAATAATATAGTCTTTTTGGGGGACAACCACGGAAAGTGAAACCTTGACCTCAAAACAACTTGCGATATAGTCGAAATTGAAACAAGAACAATTCTCATTTATTTATCTTTTATCGCGGGTAATCTTACGAACGAAAATATATTTGCTCAAATATTACGCTATTCACTAAGGTTTGCCATTCTATTTGAAATTTGGTTTGTCAAGCATGAACTACAGATAGACATAACAGGAATTTGCCTGCAATGCTTTCTCCTTTTTATGCATCATTACTTTTCTCTCCTAGGCGTCAAAGCTGCTGTACAAAATTAGATCGTTTACGGATCCATGATGAAGGGTAAAATCTCCCAAAATACCAACCTCGAAATTTTATAATTAGAGATGAGTGACCACGTGATTGCTGCCATCGCATCAATACTGAATTATTAAGCCAACTAATGCGAACGAAATATAATACTAACCGGATCTGTTTCGTTTCGAATGTTTTCTGTTTAGAGTACAGTTGCTGGTACAACTAGTTTTGTGAAAAAAGTACGTATGGATTATCACGTAACTAAGCTTTTATTACAGCGAGTTTGACAATTACTCTAATAAAACATTTGATAATATTAGAAAATAATCATTACATAATGAAAACACAGTATAAATTAGGTTTAAATCAAATTTGTTCAGCCGCATGCGTGGCGGAATCTACCTTCTTTTCGTGAGTGTGAATTTGCATACTGTGCATATTGCTAATAACAAAAAAATATTGTGTGGTTCAATGCTATTATAATTTGTCCTATCTATTGATTGTGCAATATACATTAGACTGGCCTGGCCTGTAAGGGCCAATATGGTGTGGTGAAACCAAATAGCTGCCAAACGTAACCGCCACAATACCCGTTGGCGTTGGTTGTGTTTTTTCGGGTTTGTTTTATTTTACGCTAGCGCAACGCCGCGTGTGCGTTTGTTAACACTTTCCAGCGCAATCGCATGGTGGTTTGCTTTGCTTTGCGCGTTGTTGTTTATGTGTCGCTATACCTAAAACGCAACTCAAATGTATCGGTAAGAACGAGCGTATTGTGGCCTTACCTAATGAACGACGCCTGTTCGAACCCCGGCAATTTATGGTTAAGATGAATTAACAAAACGGATTCAAGAAGCGCTACATGCATATGTACGAGACGCTGTAACCACAGCCCTGGGTTGATGCTTGATAACCTTGCATATTCCTCATTGATAACACATTGAGTGGGATGACAATACGCAACATCTTTTAACTAGGTGTAATAGCAAACATTGCAAATTACATACTGTGCAATAAAGTTTATTTTATTATATTGTGGATTTTGTTGAGAAACAGTTAGTTGTCTGAATTTAGGAAAAATAAAATGTAAAATCTGGTTATTTTCTTACTATTCTGTCTTTGTCCTCCGTTGGAGCAAAATGGCTTTAAAACGCAACTGCAGTGTTGATATATTTATTTCAATTTTCAATTCAAAGTTTATTTCAATCCGTTCAAGCCCTCTGAGTGCGGACTTTAGAATTGTTTCGGTGTAACAAAAATGCAGTAAAATCACTGCTTTTTGAGAGTAATTTACTCGGTTGTATTGGAATAAAACTAGAAAATCGACTTTGACATCAATCTTATCGACGTTGAAGTTTTTGACTTGGCAAATGTGCAATTACTGCAAATTATCAGTAAATTTTCTGTTATTTTATTACAGTGAAGTCCTCTAAAATTTTGGAATTATTTATCAAAATGTAACCAAAAATAGTTGTTATAACGTGTCTTCCAGGTGCAACAAATTTTTTATAGTTTTAGTTGCTTTTGTTTTCATTGTGATTAATTTTCCCAAATAAAATAAGAAAGAAGGATGTGCGACTTTGACGCTTATATGTTATACATACATCTCTTAATAAACTGTATTGTACAGCCATGGTTTTTCAAGGATGCTTGCACTGTACTGATCAGTGAGATTCTTTTGAGATTCCCGCTTGAAAATATAAATATTTTAGTGGGGAAAGATATAACGAAGATGTGTTGCTTCATAAAATTCTAAATCTGGTTCATTCCAGTATAACAATAACAAGTAAAAACATTTGCTCAGTGGTTCAGAAATGAGAAAAATATTTTACGTTTCTAAGAAAATGAGGGACAAAATGGCAAAATAAAATGTAGATAGCAGAAGCAAGCAATTGAATGAAACTGAAGATTGGTATACTTTAGGATTTGAGTTTTATTTAAATCGAGGCATAAGTGATTCTTCTCGTATTATTCGTGTACATGTGAATTGAACATTGCGTAGACGACTTTGATTTTTTTTTATTGAAACTCACTCAAAGCAAGGTCGAAGCAGTGCCAAAAAGGAACCAACTACCGTCCACTTAATCGCAAAGAGCTACTTTAAACCATCAAACCATCTACCACTTCTTTAACATGACTTTCACTGCATTTTACTAAATGTTGTCCATGTGGCCGATTTATGACTGATTCGAATAATTTGCGCTTCGAATCGATTAAAATAGTCGAATTTACCCATCTGATTGATCTAATCTAATTGAAGTGGAGTAAATAAAATTGTATTGATATTTTTCAATCCACACACTGATAGAAAATAATAAAAAATAAAAAAGCCATCCCAAAGACATTGGAAAAATTCTGTCGAATTATCTTTTGTTAAGTGTGTGTCACTAATGGATCGCGTCGATCAGACGCGGTCCATCTGTGACGCATGTTTGACAAAATAAAATTTTTGATTGGGATACCTACAAATTTTAAAGTTCATTTATCAATTCGTCAATGTGAGAAAAAGTTATAAAAGTTGTATGTTGTTCTGTTATTTGAACTTCGCCATTAACCATGCGATACGTTCGACGGCTATAGTCGCTTTCTTCGCTCCACCACGGTCTATACTTTCAATAATATCATTGCCGCATCGCTGATTTTCTGATCGTGTTAATCTACTCGACCGTGAACTCGGGCAAATATAATATATCGTTTAGCGGCAAATATTTCCTAATCTTTTTGTACTTATGTAGTTTTTTGCACGTAAGTGATTTCAGAAAAAAGTTGAATTTGAAAAGTGTGAATTTTTAAATTTTCTTACTCTTGTAAGCTTTTACAGTAAACATCATTCCTAAATCTTCATGTTTCAACACATGGCAATGAAGAACAACAGACCCATCGTATTCATCAACGTTAAAACGAACCTTAAAATTTGAATGAATTGGTAGCGTTATAAATAGGAAATATTCTAGAAACTCCATTATACCTGTCTTTTGTCCTAACTTTTCATAGGAGATAAAGATAAAACCCCGAACAATTATGGTTCGGTTTTAGGGCTGGGCAAAACCAGATCATTTGGCATTCAAATCTGATTTGAATAATTTTTTCGAATCGGATCGAATCGCTAATCGTGTTTTTTCAATTCACGCTACATTATCCAAGAGCAATAATTTTCATATTTTAACGGTAAAATACAGTTGATTTTGGTCAAATTTGACCAAAATCGATTGCATTTTGTCGTTAAAGAGGGAAATTCTAGTTTATTTAGCAAGTTTTTGTTCCAATGAACGATTCATGATTGATTCGTATAAATTGTGCTTTGAATCGATTCGAATCACCGAATCGAATTGCCCAGGCTACTTTGCAGTATTATTCCCTAGTATCCTATAGTATAAATAATGCAGTAAATTGGAACGAGTTACTACAATTCGAGTCCGGAGGCAAATGGAGACGAAGAACACATGAGTTGCGAGTCGAGTCTTATCAAAATTTACATTTAGAGTCCCGAATCAAGTCAATATGCTGTACTTTCAAACTACAAGTCAAGTCATGCATTTACAAGTCTCAAATTAGCAATCACGCATGCACTTACCCGTAGATTTTTACCACTTTACCACTTCAAATCAGTATTGGGCAGATTTATTTTTCTAACACAACTCGAGTCGGGTTAAGTCATTGAAAAAGACGACTTGAGTGCGACTCGAGTTATTGACTCGTATCCCTGCAAGTGTGAATTAAGGACAACAGTCTGATTCCACTTTTTGAATATAGATTCGCATAGAATCAGATACATATCTAATTCGGATATTTGTACTAACCATTCTTGTAATTTGATGTGTTTTCAGGAAGATTTTGAGTAAATAATTCATTAATTTTTTTGTTCGAAACTTTCACAAAAGCAATGTTTCAATGTTTTTCACATGTGGACCTGGCCATTTACTAACTTTATTTGTTGATAAAATACTTTAAAAAATTTATTGGGAAATATTTTATTTGAAATGATATTATACCATGGTCAATGGTCAAAACGAAGAAATTCAAATTTATTGACTATAAACAGGCAATTTACTGTAATATTTGAGAGCGGTGGTAAATTCAGAACATCTCTCCAGTCTCCTCTTCTCGCGTATCCCACACCAGTACCATCGTCGTTTCCATTCTCTACATCTTCCCAACGTGTATTGTGATCGAAATAATTATCATTCACTGCATTTTTCAAATTTCGAAAATAATCTGAAAAGCCTGAGCCATAGATGGATCGCGCCTTGATTATCTCTATCCATCAGTGGCGCATACTCAACAAAGCACTTACACAAAACTATTTTCGCTGAAATAAATCTAAATAAGTATAAATATCATCCTCACTTTTGGTGATATGTGTAAACCATGTAAATGAATATTTGTTGTATTTGGAAGTCTCAGTTCATTATGTACACCGTCTGGTTGATCAGCTCCAAGAAGATTTTCCTGTGACATCAAGAAAAATCCCAAACAAATTAACCAATATACCATTTTTACTATTACAACTCATTTTCATTAGAAAAATCAAGCTATTCACAGTTTAATGTGAAATTTTAATTCACACTCCAATTCCAATTTGACCAAAATCGATTGAATTTTGTGGGTAAAAATAAATATTCTAGTTCATTTTGCAGCTTTCGTTCCTTCGAATCGATTCGAGTCACCGAACCGAATTACCCAGTCGTATTGATCATACTTATTTCTGCGCCAGAAATACTTTACAATATTCGATTCGAACCACAACTTATTCGAATCAGTCGTGAACAGGCCACACTGTAACAAAAATGCAACAATCACTTGTCTTTGACAATATTTTACTTGGCGGTTTTGAAAAAAAAATTCAAAATTGACTTTTTATGGCCAAATATGGATGTTGATGGAACGCACTACGAAGGCGCGGTCTCTCAACAGCCCACAATTGGCATGAATCTCGTGAACTTTTCGTTTTTCTAATTTTTGGAATATGCAATTACCGCAAATAACCAGTAAGTTTACTGTGCTTTTGTTACAGTACATAAGAGGAAAGTATCATATTTTGACGATGAAATTTTTTTCAGAATCACTTGTGTCCTGATGTCACATTGTCGGAAACACTTTGTTTACAGAAAAATAGTCGTAAATTCGTATTTGTAGGATTTAACGATTTTGATAAGGAGGATCGTAAAAGCAGAACATCTTCTATGTATATGATATCAGTGATTCGATCCCATTCGAAAAATATTCGAATCAGATTCGAAGTATCAATGACTCGGGTTTGCAAAGCATTAGTCCCAGTTAGCCTAGTTGGCGTTTGCATTCAAGTTTAGCACTCAATTCCAGTTGTACCGAACTCTATTTATTGAGAACAGTGACTCAACTTAACAAAGAAACATATAAAATAAACAGACGTCCACAGGCTAGCACTGCAATATAGTAATGGCGATAGAGACGAATTGGTGTATCGCAATGCGTCGCGACAATTCAGAACTCATTAAGGAGTAAACAACACATTACGTCACATCCTTCCGTCAAAAATGTGAAAAAGGGCTGATATATTTCGGCCGAAAATTACTAAATACCGAAATCGCCCTATTACCGCCGATTACCTATGACGAAACAACACAATTGTCAGTTCCGAGCTTATTTTACTAAAAAATAAAACAGTACATTAACTGGCAAATACTGATAATTGAAAAAACGAATTTGATTTGCAACAATATAATTTTTGATCATAGGTATTTCAAGGTTAAGATATGTCCAATTTAGGGAAATTTTTTATATTTGAAACCTTTAATCTACGTAAAAATTTTAAATTTTTTCTGGGAATCCCAATCAAAAATTTTTCGCGTCTCATCGACGCGTTCCATCAGTGACTCATGCTTAACAAAAGATGTTTTTACATCATATTTTCGATTGGTACTTACTCTCGGTACACAAGAAAAAGAAAAAGGGAAGCAGAAATTGGCTCGTTATAGAAAGCCACATTCATCGTATCGATTCATTTTGTCTGCTACTCAATAGCAAGTAGGAAGTAAAGTCAAAATCATGGTAGGTGTGATGAGATTTCCGTTACTATATTTGGTTTGTATAATTGTTTTTCTCGTGTTTGATGTGACGAAGGCTGGGAGTTTGGAAATAAGAAGACACACAAGAGAGAAGCCCAATCTAAAATCGTGAGTGATTATGCTATTATGCATTTTCTAGATCGGCCCGATTGTTACGTTACGTTCTTTGCTTTCCAAGTAGTACCTTAAAAAATACATTGGATTGTTAGCTGAAATGCGAAATTAGTGCAATTGAAAGCATAATTTCTCAACCCAACCCAAATGTTGTTCGCCACACATATATGACACGTTGTCCACTTTTGTCGTATTCACTATTAGGAACTTTATTTAACAATATGTAGTCAACAATCTTTACAATTATCTGGTGGCAAGATTTATCTTGTCATTCTATCCAATGCGGAACCAATGAACAATTGGTGATGTTTTCCAAAACTTTGAGCAGCGTCCCAATGTTGCGGGTTCTAGTTTCACACTCAGGGGCACAATACGTATAGATATCCAAAGTCGTTTCATTTATCGATCTTATCCATTCTCATCCAGAGGTCCAACCCGCGTCAATCATTAGGTTTGGCAACTACTGTCGGCTTCGTCAACCCTCCGCGGCTCACCTCTATAAATTCAAATATAACAAAAAAGTAAAGCGTATTTTCAATGGGTCACAGATGAAACTCGCCGCCAAGGCGCTGTGCAACTGTGAACCATACTTGGGAATATGAAATTCCCTGTGGAAAATTGATGGACAAATAGACATCACTCGGGTGGAGGCCCGGCTAGGTGAGACGGTAAAAGCGCTAAAGATACTCTTCAAGCTTCTCGTCTCTAACGTCATGGATTCGAATCGCGTGCGGAATGATATGTGTGGGATTATTGCTTGACGTCTCGCCTGTGCACGTAACCGATAGGAACAATTCTTTACCAAGTGTGTCCATGCACATGAAAAATTGTGAACGAATATGCAAAACCTCACCCCATTTTAAGCGCCTCTCTGTAAGAGAGATAGTGCTTTGCCATATTCTCGTCTTTCCCCTCTCATAGGATAAATGAATTATTATCCTATGCTATCCTAGACGTCACCCAGTAATAGCGAATATATTTAAATTAAGAATCGTGGAGAAATCAGTACACTGCGGTAAAACATTAGAACGAATATGTAATGATATGTCCGATGCATGTCATATGTCGGTGATGACCAAAAGAAGCATACAGGATGAAGAATGGATAACACAAAGAGGTAATTGATAGGAGGTTTTTATTTTTTTGAAATTGAATCCTTCGGATCATCAAAGCGTGATAATGTGGGTTTTTATTTATTTTTTTTGTCGCTCCTTTAGACTAGAGTTTGCACAGAAACAGTAATTATAACAAATTGTCATAAATTACTGCGTTTAATATCATTCAAATTCATAAAATTATGTCTATAAATGTTGCCACCCACCTACATTAGAAGTTTTTAAACTATTTTAAAAAATATATTAATTCTTTGAATATGGAGTACACTGTAACAAAAATGCAGTAAATTTGCTGTTCTTTGACAGTAATTTCACTCAGTGATATGGAAATAAAAACGTGAAATCGACTCTTCGGTCAATTATGGGATATTGATGGAAAATACCGACCAGGTGCGTTCCATCAGCAGCTCATATGATGTTTCAAATATTACTGCGTTAACCTTGTCAATATTTTTATGCTATAGAAAAGCGTGCAGCTTCGAAAAGAAAGAGAGGAAAAGGACGGAAGAGAAAGAGAAGAAGGAGAAGAAAACGTAAACGAATTCAAGTCGATTGCAATTTATGTAAAGCAAAATGCTGGTAAAATTCCAACAGATAAAAAAAGATATTTATTCAGAATATGGTTTTTGAAACTTGGAAGGATATTTTCAAAGACATAGTACTTTTAAAATCGAATCGAAACTAAAAATAATATCCTAGTAAATTAGGACAGCTGGGAAGTCTATCCTGATTATAAAAGACGAAATAATGATGTAATTATAACGACACAGGGTGTAACAACTGAGGTAGGATCGGCTTCACCGGAAAGATCATATCTTCCTAACAACTCTACAGGTACGCAATCAATCATAAAAATTTTTTCGAATGTTTTTCTTCTCAAGTATGTGTCACTGATGGATCGCGTCGATCAGACGCGGTCCATCTGTGACGCATGCTTGACAGCATAAAATTTTCAGTGGGTAACCGTTCGGTTTTTTAATCGATCGCGCCAGAAGTCTCTAATCAAAATTTAATTATTCGAAAAACGCCCCCACGCCATTTTGCACAATTTAGTTTTTTGATTTCACTTGATTATAGACTGTTATAAAAATCAGCAAAATCGACGCTTTTTGAGAGTAACTTTATTTGGCGATGTTGAAATAAAACTATGAAATCGACATTTTCTACTTATAATTATTAGGCTGTTGATTGAATGCACCGGCGAGTAGCGGTCCATTAGAAGCCCTAATCGGCATGAAAAAGTTTTCTAATTTTTAAAATATGAAATTACTGTAAAAAATCTGTAAATTCACTGCACTTCTCCACAATATGATTTAACATGCTTAGTTCTTGTAGAAGTCCAGTAAGAATAATTATATCAAAATATTTCTCCACAATTTCCCGTAGACCTTAAGGAATAAATGTCAATGCATAAATATTAATATCGTTTCTTTTATTCAATAGAAATTGACCCTAAGCAAAGCTGGAAGAAGCATTAAAAAGATCCCAGTTATAAAGCAGAATGTACAAATAACTACTCCACTCTAAGCGAAAAAACAATTTAAACAAAACTGAACCACTGTAGTGAATGGTATTTACCATGGACGACCATAAATCCTTTCATTTACCCCTACTTCTGCTTCAATTTAGTCGTCATTTTCAACACGCAGAAAATGCGTTAGGATAATCCTAAAGCCCACATACACCTAGATGAAATGTTCTAACCTTCAAATATTTATATAGCATATCTTTTATCAATTTTCTATTCATGAAATTCAATTTAGTATATTGAAACCTTCAATAAAATTATTAAAAATATGGTCACCATAGTTTTACGATTGTCTTTTCAACTTATCGTCCCTTCATAAGACGTAAAACGCAAGTATAGAAAAGGAAACTTACCTACACTGCCAATAACATTGCGTATAGTATGAGTCATACGTTCTACCAGGTACCAACGTTAATTCAATTTAGCAGGTGTTACAACCCGCTGCGTAACGCATGGCGTATAATATTTTTAAACAAATGTAAAATCTTAAACAATATTTGTATACCAGAGAATATTATCTTCGTTTTGACATGCAATTTATTTATCAATAAGGGGTGTATTTCCATTCTTATTTTCACATGATATTATTAAATAAACAACAAGAATGGCTGGCCAAAATCAATACTTTTTTTTGACAAGTATGGGGGGGTGATTGACCTTGCCTCGGAAGGGGGCAACTCGTGCTTAAAACCAAATACATTCGAACAAAAACTCACGGTTAAAGTTAATGTGTATTTTAAAACTCAGAAACATTTATATACGACTATGAAGAAATATATTGCAGATAAAAAAAATATAAAAATCGAAAGCGTACAACTATTTACCAATGCAATATTTTTAATTGCAATTTTCTTTCATATAAAGCAAATTCCTATTTCTGTAATATATTTCAAAGCAATATAAGTATATAGTATTGTCTTTATCGAGTCGGTAAGAAATTGGTTAGTTCTGGTAATTCGAAAATTTTTCGGAAGAAAAGCGCTCAATTCAACTTTCGAACGACGATTAATCAAAAACGCCGCCCCTTACCCAATCAGAAAATTTATTTTAGGAAGCACGGGTCACTAACAGCCTATACCTCAATAGGACATCCGTGGCCATCCATCATACTTAACAAACCTAACTGGTCAGTTATTCCCTGATGAAAATGTAACCAAATCAGAAATTTATGTTGTCAAGTATAAGCCATAGATGAACCGCGTCGATAGTGACAAATCTCGTTCGAAGCACGTCAATTTGAATAATTCCTAAATTGTTGCAAACAATAAATCCAGCATATCAATTGCCAAAATTATAAAAAAAATTAATAGATTCAAAAATTTTGTAAAACGTGCAGCAATATTGAAATAGGCAATTTCGAGCAAGGGGGAAGGAGAGCCAAGAGATGCATATGATGCTGTGCAACTGTTTATCTTCTGTTCGAGTCCTCTTGTAAAGATGGATCCGTAGGCAACTAAGTTCGCAAGAATACTTAAATAAGATTAGATCAAGGCAAATGATCAGAATCTCATACCACCTAAACCCCTTTTCCTCGGTTTGAAATTGGAATACGCTTTATGGTTGATGTTCTTTGTCGCTTTCAGTAAAACAACGAATCTGTTTATTTTTTTATTGAGTTTCAAATTGATATAGTTTTTTCTAAGACTTTGGGATTACTTGATTTTCAAATAGAATCATATTCGGAAGGATTCTCTTCAAAAATACTTTATGAAAGATTCAATTCGAAATAAATATTCAAAATTTGCATTCCTAATAATGATTAAAATGTAGCGATCTTCATCTTCACTGAAAAACATTTTGTTCAAAAATTATCTTTTTCTTTAATAACACAGACTTACTATATATTCATTATTGAGTGCTGCATGGTATTTGTTCTTGGTGTTTGCTTGCCATTTTCCTTGGTTTGAAATTTTGACTGATTACTGATTTTGTGATACATTGCAGTCCAGCAGGGTTGCTGACTTGTTTGATGTATTCTCTGCGTACGGAATATGTCCTTGTTTTACTGCGTTCTTTATAATCCTAATTTTTCCTAAAAGTTTTTTTTAGGCTGACACCGTATTTTCTGCATATTGTAAGAGATGATTGTAAGGAAACAAAGAAGTGATAGATAACTTCACCACCTAGGAAAGATTCAACTCATTTTTATTTAGCATGACGGGTTCATTTCGTATATGATATTTTCCGCTCAAGTGAAAATGCTGAAGTAAGATTCTGATTTTTGTTGTTAAAGGCTTTTATATAACATTTTCACTTCTCGTATACACGTAGCCGGGCCGTGGAGTAGAAGCAATAGTAATATTTCCGAATCATTCACTAACTTCTTATTGTTAATTCTAATTAATTATATTTACATTCCAATGGAATTTAAAGTCCACATACACAAATCTTAATAATACATACAGACAAATATATATTTAGAAAGAAAAAAGAAGTGTGTCTGTGTGAATTGAACTCCGGACGTAGGATAGGATCATTCCTATTTAGCAGGACAAGAAAGCCAAGAATACAGTTTAACCACAAAGCGAAACACGACCTCTCGATTCCTTGTCCAATGTATACCATGATGCTTAACTGCGACAAGAGATTTATCCCTGAATACAATTCTAACGCCAACCACGAAGCGTATAACCACAACCTTATACTACACAGCATTGTATATATTGTTGATGTATTTCAATTAGGTTAAAAACCAATTAGGCATGTTTTGTCTAGGTTGATCCACAGCTGAGCGCGGTTGTAATTGTGAACTTCTGTTGATCATACTTGGCAAAACGGAATTATCTAAGAGGTTTGTGAAAAACAAAATTTTTCGAAATCAGACTCCGTTTCTTGCCCTATACCACAGAAGAAATGGATTAACCACTTCTATAGATTGCTTGCAATCCTCGCAGATCGAAAACCTGACAGGTTTGAAACCGCAGGCCACAGAGCTATGTAGATAAAAATGGCTTGGGAATATCGTAAAAAGGGTTTGCTTGAAACGCAAAAATAAAAGTGACTTCGTATGAGGAAACGTGCAAGGCAGTATGTTGGGTTTAGTTAGTGAAAAAACCTTTTTATATTGTCCCAAGTTTTTCTCAATTTGAATTTGGTCCCATCGAACCTGAAAGCCCCATTTTAATCCATCAATAATGTGCAGGAACTCTTTGCGCCAAAGCTTATAGGTACGGGATTCAAAAAGTCTTCACCATTATCCAAGGAACATATAACCTATTGTACATCACCATAGCGGTTTATTTCCGTAAGAGATGTTCTGAGCTTAAAGTGCAGCAGTTACTGTCACAAAACCTCGTACCAGGACTGTTTGATTTGTACTGTGACAAATGTGGAGTAAATTTACTGTTCATTTCCAGTGATTGTAATTGTGTATTTCCAAAATTCGAAGCCATTTTGTGATGAGATGAATGCCAAGTGTGGGTTGTTGATGTACGCACCTTGGCGGTGCATTCCTCGAACAGCCCGTATTTGTCGATTTTGTAGCTTCATATCAATATCACCAAATAAAATTACCGTCAACGAGTGGTAATTCCATTACACTCTTGTTACAGTGTGAATGACAATTAGTTACACCCTCTTTGACGCTGCTTTCCTACTTTTGCGATGACAAAAAGCGTGTATGCTGAAATAAGTTTACTCTAGATTTAATGATTAGGAACGATCAGGATTACAAATGATTAACATCGGTCGGAAACAAATCATAGAAATAAAAAATGCTTAAAATTGTTCTGCTGTAAATTAGTGGGCGTTAGAGGCCAAGGCATGGCGTCGACTTCACCGGACAAAATCTCAAGCTAGAGATACGATTATCTCATATCTCATTTCCAAAGTTCTGACTGACTTGCTGTGGATGTTCCTCTTTTTCACCATATTTAAATACGTTTGTATTTCACAATTTATGTTTCATACGACAAATTTTATATAGCCACAAATTATGGAGCTTGAATACTACGTCAAGTGTTAAGGTTGTCTTAAATATTATATTAAATAATATTACAAAACACTACTTGGTGAAGCGTTGAAAATTAAATTCAAAAGACAAATAAAAAACATGTTTTCACGTTTTATTTCAAATCTTTCCCAACCGTGGTGTGGAATTGAGACGGCTCAGCGGAGCCGAATATCCCTATCTTCTTGTCAGACCTGGAAATCTTTCGCGAAAATGACGGTTGT
The DNA here is from genome assembly GCA_963675895.2 of Styela plicata. Classification (NCBI taxonomy): domain Eukaryota; kingdom Metazoa; phylum Chordata; class Ascidiacea; order Stolidobranchia; family Styelidae; genus Styela; species Styela plicata. The sequence continues at coordinate 8,742,279 of OZ023152.1, forward strand.
TACAGCATATTTATGGCGGGTTGGCGCTCCCTAAAATAATGCACAATAATGATCCTGAAAGTTCTTAAGATCAAGAAGATTTATGTCTAGGAATTTACGCCACCATCGCTCAATATGACGTCAGCCTTGTATTACATGACCTTTTAAACTTTTTACATCTCACGCTAGCCTATCCTGGAGACGTCTCTGACATTTCATTGTGTGTGTTAGATCGAAGCCTGCAAAGATATCTAGCGGTACCGTTTCCCAGTAAAAGAGTTGAAAGCCTGAGGCAGAAGTGACATATTAGTAAGAAAGAAGCATCACGTTAAACAATCTCCCATGTCTGTATTCAATAAATATGTATTTACTAAGAGTTTTGGCATGGCATTGCAAATGCCTCTGCTATATCGTCTATGCTCGTATGTGGTTTGCGTAAAAAACAATCGTTGCGGATAATATATTACTGCTCTTTTCTAATGACGTCGGCAATTTTAAAACACTCCTCTACGTTGTAGCAGGCGACTGGAAGGAACAAAGATGAATTAAATAGGTTTTACTATCGGTCAGAAGACCCGAGACACTCATAACTGTACTTTAATATTACGGTTCTGTCCTCTCTGTGATGTTTTACACTTGTTTGCTGATAGTTTTGATGGCCGTTAGTTGGTTATTTTTAGCACTCCTTCCTTTCTACTAAGTTGTACAGAGAAAATTCCAATAAAAAATACTGTAATGATATCATTCTTAGATCCTAAGAATACTCTATTTCATATCTATTGAAAAATAGGAGTAAGTTCATTTGGTTTTTATTTTAGTCACACATTCGAATAACCCAATAACATAAACCTGCAGTACGCCATAAAACTTTTCTTACGCCATGTTTTTCATACTTGATTACATAACATAATTGTAGTGGTGAAAACGTGGTTTGGTGAAAATATCATGCGCCACGTTGTTGGAATGAGTAAACAGGAGAACTGTGGGTTGTGTAAGTTATTTCAAAAATGGATAGTATAAGTCCGAAACAACTACATTTTTTTAATAAACTGCAATAAGTATCGCTAATGACAGCTTCTTGTTTTTCAATAGGCTATTGACTTTCCTCATGAAAACAACCTATAACAACCCTAATCTAAATAGGAAATGTGGGAAAAATTGTTCACAGATGAAACGGGCCTTGATCCGTTATTTGCATTTTCTGTACTCGTAATATAATTTGGGGGGTCCAGAGGGTGGAAGCGAGGATGTATTCCCTACATCCAACCAAATATCCACATATCTACGAGGGAAGAGTTGCTCCTGATATGCAAAATAGCGATATAACGAAATATTGTGAATGAGAGTTTGCTAGTAGAATTTTCTTTAAGTTTAGAGTCTTGAATAATAAGACCCCATGGCAATTCCAGCCCTCACAAATCAGATATCTTAGTATGTGATGGATGTGGCAAGCGCAAACTTATCCCTTTTCTTGCTTAAAAAAGGCTATTTGCGACGTCATAATCGTACAAGTCTGTGAAGTTCCCTTACTCACCGCTTGCTGAGCCTGTTTTTGCTTGTCTTTTGAGCTCGTTTCTTTGTGGACGTACTCGAATTGCTATCCAAGAATAAAAAAGAGGATTATCATTGACTAACGGGTTTGCCCTCAGCTGTATTGACAATGGCAAGCTATACCTAATCAACGTGGAGAACTCGGTAGACGGAAAGATAAACTGATAACGTTATTTGCTAGATCCCCTCCTTTAACGAATGGACGTTTTCATTTTGTTTTTCGCGTCGAATGATCTGACAGCTTGCCTTTACAGTATGACTATTAGATTTTGCAACTCTGCAAACGAATGGAAGACGCGGGATAACAATAGCGAAAAGGATTGCTCCATTCCAAGAAAGAGAATTTTCATGCTATCCATCATCCGCAATTTTGATAACCCACCCACCGTACTTATGGCCTGATTGAAGCAATTTAGCTGGTCTACAGTCTACCCCCCTCCCAGAACTCTGCTAAACGGATGAAAGGCGTGGGATAACAATAACGAAAAGGATTGCTCTATTCCAGGAAAGAGAATTCTCATGCGGCCCATCAACCGCAATTTTGATAACCCATCGTACTTATGGCCTGATTGAAGCAATATAGCTATCTATACCCCTCCCAGGACTCTGTGAAACGGATGAAGGGCGTGGGATAACAATAACGAAAAGGATTGCTCTATTTCAAAACGGATAATCTTCATGTCATCCATTAGCCTTCCTTCCCCCGTTCTACCTGATGCGTACTTATGGCCTGCTTGAAGCAATACAGCTTTCCTATAGCCTATTTTCGCTCCCAGGGCTCTGTAAAACGGATGAAGGGCGTGGGATAACAATAACGAAAAGGATTGCTCAATTTCAAGGAAGATATTTTCCATGTCATCTTTTAGCCTCCCCTCCCCGTTATACCTAAGCCGTAATTATGATCTGATTAAAGCAATACAGCTGGTCTATAGTCTATTTTCCCTCCCAGGGGTTTGCAAAACGGATGAGGGACGTGGGATAACAATAACGAAAGAGATTGCTCAATTTCAAGGAAGATAATTCCTAAGTCATTCATTAGCCTCCCCTCCCTCCGTTCTACTTCAGCCAACAGTAGACGAACGTAAAGGTGGTGTTAATAATGAGGAGAACATCGAAGAAATTGTTCATACAAGGAGGAATTTTTGGTCGTGCATTTAATAGGCTATATACTCGGATACCAACATGCCACTTGTAAAAGAAAACACGTCTCGTGAACACGCTGTAGTTCTTGATTCCCTGGTAACTAACCAGTGGTACGATACCAGTGAAAGACAACTAGTCTCCTAGAGAATCCAAATGTTTGCTGAAAAAAGACAAGAAATGATTTTTCCTAAGAATAGTCAGCACTTTTACCCAGAAGAAAGTTGGAAGCACTTCAAATAGATATTATTGCGTGCAAACCCTGTGCTTTGTAAAGTGACAAAAATGAATAGTTTTCCTGTTTAAAAACTTAGTGGAGAGATTGAGTATTTTTACTTTTTCAATCAATAGGAGTTATAGTCTTATTTGTAAGGCCGAAACCTTCACCCCGATTCAGAACCGGTGTCTGCTCGGGAGGTCGTGGTTAGACGTATATATAAGCTCATTTTGGGCTTTAACGCTTGATGAAAATGAAGTCTTATCCTATTGAATAACACTGACTCAGAATTCTCTCATACTTATGTAGGACAATTTAATTAAACTAGGCTGGTACGAAGGAGTGATACACCCTTGCGTAGAAAATTGTCAAATATCATGATTATACTTCCGAATATTTCTTCCAAAGAGGCTGTTGTCAAGTAATTAATTTTTTTCCACAACTCTAATTGAGCTTCAGTATCAAGATATAGTTAAATATTAGTGTAGTAAAGCTTGGCATATATCGTTATTTTCCTGCACAGTTTGTTTATTCTTGAAAATTATTCGGCGTTCGAAGAGCATTACTTCAAACGCTTTTTTCATTCAATAACCGTTGGCTAAGCTGCTTATTTGCCCTCGAACATGGCTGTGTTGGAAATAGCTAAAGCTGGGAAGATAAAAAGTAGAAAGCAGTATTTAACGATATATACCATGCCACCACTCGGCTCAGGGTATAATGAAATGGTTGGGTTAAAACGAACTAGAAAAATAATATCTTTCGAATAATTCTAACCCTGACCGTCTATGAGTGTGGCCTCTGGCGGGGAACCTTGGTCAGGGTGATCCACTCCAAAGAGTAGCTATAAAAAAACTCGTAACATATTATTTGTACAACCCGGGCTGTTAATTTTATATGCAACGTTCATCAAAATCTAACTTTAGCTTTGGTGGTGCGACGTATTCGAAAATGTACGGTGAGTTTATCAGCTGACAGAACGTTTTTGTCAATTTTTTCACTTCGATTAAAAAAATACCAACGTTAAAGCACAAAAAATTGCTTTATACGTTGAACCTCCGTAGTTATGTTGCCAAACATTGTTACTCAAATTACATGCATTTTGAAGATTATATCAATTTGGAATTTAAAAGACGATAAAATTTAATATTCACTCTTTAGTTATTCAATGTTAACGACCCTGAAAAGTAATAGTTTCGTTAAGGTGGAGTAATATAGAAGCATTTTTGCTGTAACAGTACATGATATTTCAACACAAGTCAAGCTGCAAATTATATGTTACATGTATCTTTTCCATTTCGGATTAACAACAATTATAAAAAACGGGTACTTATGGACACGGCTTAATTCAGAAAGAAATATTCGATAAGATATCGAAGACAGCGGATAATCCAAGTTCCAAATCCAGCATTTCTAGTTAGATGAAAGCAAATGAATAACGGGACAATCTCGTATATTTTCACGTGCCCGAAACCGTGATGTCAGACTTTACGTAAATGTTTCTATTTTTACATAATTGCCATCACATCAAGGACAAATTTTTAATTTCGATGTATTACAAATTTTTTCAGCCTCGGGATTAGATCAAATCCATTTTAGCGTGAGGCGCTATTGAGCGATTTTCTCCCAGAACGATTCTCTTTATATTTGTCAATCGAGTTTATGGCGGAATTGTCGTAAAGTTGCAATTCATGTTAAAATTAGAATGATAAGTCGATGCATTTGAAAAAATATGTCAATTTGGTAGAAGTTGGCCAGTTTAATGTTGTTCAAGTTTTACGAGAGTTTCAAAATGACATTCAGCATCTGTGTCTTTTGGTTCTTTTCAATATTTAAACCCAATAACTGGGAAGCGCATCGATTTTTGTTTAATGCAGTGAGTAAGCCATTCTTGGTGTGATACTTCAGACTTTTTTTATTGAAATTCACTATAAGCAAGGCCAGAAATAGCTCCCAAAGGGAACCAATCAACGTCCACTCAATAGCAAAGAGCTACTAAAAGATGTTGTACCAGCAACTGCACTCTAAACGTCCCAAACGGAACTGAACCGTCATTTGTACAGTATAAAAGAAAAGTAGGAATCAAGAATCCGTTTCGAATTGATGATATGATATGAGACCATTCATTGAATTATTTTTTTGTAGGAAGTAGTGATAGATGGCGCTTAGAGGCCAGCTATAGAGGCCTCGTACATTCAATGTTCTAATTAGCTAAACTCAACACGTAGAGCATGATGACCCCCATTCAGTAATATTTTATCAAAACATGTTTTGTCAAGTGTGTCACTGATGGATCGTGCCGTCGAGGCACGTCGAAATTTTTTGTTGGGACACTAGACGATCGAATAGATCAAATTTAGCTGATCGAGTTGAAGTGTGAATTGATCCCCAATTAAGTAAGACACTTTTTATTTGGATCAGAAATAGAGCCTAAAAGATCATTCGACTACACTAATGTCGATAGAAAATACAGCTGGTGGAAATTGCATTTTTGATTGAAATGACCTCACAAAATCGTCGCATAATCCATCACAATTAAATATACAAATTAAACGTTCCTTGAAACCTTAATCCGTCTGCGACTTTTTGACGAGATCACCTTGATTTGTAAGAAACCAAAAAAAGAAAAGAAAAGGAATGCATGATTTAGCAAAATAACAAACTTTAAGTCTCCGTATACCAAGACGTCAAATCCAACACGATAACTCAAATATTCATCAATCGTAAGCTAAATTCAAATCAGGTTATTTTTCTTGTCACTTTGATTGTTCGACTACAACATGATTGTTAGATTAAAATTTTATGCTTTATGATGTATGAACCAAGCACTTAGCTGAATAGAGGTTCAATTCTGGAGTTCTAACTGCTGCAGAGCAAATTAATACTAAAAAATATGGGATAAAAAGCAAGAGTTTTCTCCTGGTGTTACACTGGATTCTTGCTTTCATACTATGTCCATTGTTGCACTTATGGCTGAACAACTGAAGTAAAGTTAATACGATTTATATCTTCATGCTAAACCATGGCATGGTTACTATTTGTGGTTATTCAAAGCCTTGAATAGTATGATCAATTCTTTAATCACCCTGCCAAATCATACCGGTAAAATAACCGGTCAAACACAAAAACGATTAACCTATTTGGCTTGTGTTGTACTAAATGCCATTGCTATACTACAAAACATTGCACATCAACGTAACGTTTGTATCATAGCATGTCACGTTATTGGAATAATAGCCCAATAGGTCACGTTCCAGACATTTACTGCTAGACATTATTATATACTAGATTAAAAAATGTTAAAATAGTAAATGATTTTTGTGCTACTGAGATTAAGACACAGATGGACCGCATTGAAGAGGATCTGTGGATTGAGCTTAATAAAAAATCACAAAGTATGTTTTGGTGGATATGTGTCGATTATATGTCTCTGAATCTATCTTGCTTAACAGGTGTGGGTCCTGTAGTTCTAGGTTGGAATTTTTGCAACGTTTTTCGTGTGTGTTGTATTTAAGAGACGACTAAAAAGAAACAGAGAAGTCGTAAAAGGTATTATTATCACCCGGGAGTTATGCCATTCTCGCCCTTATATATCATTTTACCTTTTTGTAGATACTTTTCCCATAGGGCACAGTCACTTTGGCTACATGTTTTTGTAGCTCTTTGCTTTACAATTGACTGAATTCACTCTCAGCAATGCCTAGTTTATGAAGTAATATATCTGTCAGTACTGACCAATGTTTTGCATTTAAAAATAGTTTACATTTAACTGAATTTGAAAGTATTTATTCGGTTTTAAATATAAATATTCTAACATGTTTCCGTCAATATAAAAATACTCAAAAAGTGAAATACGTTCTACTTTAAACCCAATTTTGGCACTATATTTTTCAGTTTTCTGTCTACAGTAGTTTCGCGTCTGCTTAGAAAAATTAATAATGTAATTAAGTAATAACGTATTCATTGCAATATATTTTGGAAAAATGATTTGAATATTATATGAATGCTGTTACATAAAGAGTTTCCGATTACTTTTAATATTTTGGCAAAGATTTCTCAGTAAAATCACCGCTGCAAATAAAGACAATAAGTGGCGCCCTATTAGTTCAATCGATAAAACGCTATTGAGATAGAGAGAGAGAGAGAGAGAGAAAGCCCTATATAATTGACTTTGTTCTTGCGGTGCTTTCCTAACTATAGGCTACTGCTTACCTGAACATGTCCATTTTTGAAATTCAGTACTAGCTACGTAAGAGTCTCTATACCCAGTTGAGTAGATTATCCAGAAATAGTCGATAAAAAACCATAATTTATATTATGAGGAAGAATTTACCATCCTTCATCTTACTAATCTCTTCCAGCATCATCCTGCGATAACAGTTCACTTTTCTGATTTAGTGTAGTTGCTGTTTCGTCGTTCCAGTTAGTATCTCCAAGGCCACTCCATTATTTCTGTTCTAACTTTCGCGTAGTTGTTTGACACGCTTATGCTATAAAGTTACCTGGCTAATAGGAGCAATATTTTTTAAATATTCGATCATGGAATCGAATCTAACATTAGCTTTGCAAATATCTTCAAAAACATTATAGACTAAGACTATATTACAAGAATTTTCATCGTACTAAACACAAAAAAATGGTCGCTTATTTGCAGTTGTTTTTCAAATATATTCAAATTGAAAAGAAAAATCGAAATAGTATGATACTATGTCAGATTAAAAATATATGCATATAAACATGGGAACCCTAGTTTCAAATATAAACAATTCGAGTGTCTCATTGATAGAAATACTCAACGAGACGTATTCCACTTTTTCTGAGACTCGTAACCACGTGGTGGCGTAATCCAAAAAAACAATTCGAATTTAAGACTGCCCGGCTCGGTGGCTCAGTCGGTTAAGCGCGTTCGTATTGTCCGGAAGGCCGATGGTTTTACGCTTGACTGTTTCACCACTGAGCGTGTCCTTCAGCAAAGCACTTCGCGGGTATTTGGAACATAGAACAGATACACACTCACTGCGCAGGTCCGTGCCTAGCGGGTGTTGGATATAAGCCCCACAAGTTCTCATCGTTTGTTGTATTCAAAGCGAGTAGTTGCCCCCAGGTAGACTCAAAGTTCCAAACAGTGCAATACAATCGATGTAATTTGCGGTCTCGAATGTCGAGCGATTATTAAAAATTCCATCTTTTTTCTACCGAAATAATCCCATATACAATTTTTGGTAAAATTCAATTTAATTTATATTCAAATTATTTGCAGAATAAACATCGGCTAAGCATTTGCAATGAATGTTATGTATGATGACCCATCGTTATCAACATTTTTCGTACTTTTACGGAAAAAATCTGATTTCTCTCGCCCTGCTATTGTATTCCGGTATTGGAGACTGCGTCGGTCAGACTATGAAATCCCCAAAGCAAGTGACCGTCCAGCATACGTTTACAAACGTAAATACACGCGTGCGTATCCTCAAACGTTACAATGAGAAACCGTACAGTAAAGTTAAAAACTGTGAACTTGATAAATTGTTACAAATTACAAATATCAATCAATGTTGTATACTGTCTACACCAAACAGTTATTCTATTGAAATATTTTTGGAATTTTTTCTTGGAAATGGAAAACGTTCATGGTGGTTGATAACCTTCTATACTAAACATCGTCTATTCCAATGCACGATCGACTAGACGACAGACTTGACTAGACTGTCTTATTAAGTGTTTATCTAATTATAGGTTGGGCGATGGTGGATGTTGTATTTACGAGGAAAACACAAGCTATTCTTAAAAAAATTAATAATGATAATAATATAAAATAAAAATATATTGAGTCATAATATTTCCTTTTACAACGCATGGGCCACGGATTAATTGCACCTCAACGACGCGATTCATCAGTGATTCATGCCAGACTGAATGTATTTTTGTTCATAATAGGTTCTGGGTGGGAATAATGATTTTCCACACCCATACAATTATAGATCCCGATATTTTGGATCAATAATAATTAAATAATAATAGGAAAACTGTTGATATATCTTAAATTATACTTAATGGTAGTTTGTTTCGAGCCTGCGGCACCGATGGATCGCGGCCACCCAGGTGCGGTCCGTCTGTGGCCCATGCTTGGCAAAAGCGAAATTAGAATTTACAGCTAACACAAATCAAAAATATCACTTTTTCATTCATTTAGCAGTAAAGTTAACGATACAATACAATTTACCATATCTCCGGGAAAATTTTATCGCATTGATTAAAAATCGTCACGCATACGGAAAATCCTTGGGTGTAGTGAAGAAAAAAAAAAAAAAAAAAAACATGTGAAATGCTATCATGTCGTGGTTAGCATTCATAGTAAAAATGGCGATTTCAAAATACACCACATCACGTTAACGTGACTCGATTTAAGCCTTTCTGGTTTGCCTGTGGGTTGATTTTTAAGACAGCAGTGTGCTTGTTCACGTAGGTTATTTTTTTGAGTCCGTAATATTTAAATATCTCGCGTTTTACTCTAACACAATACAGTGCATGCGTCTGTTGTTTCCATCTCTTCTTCCTTCAAGAAAATGGTTTACTGCTCGAGCAATCGGAAGACGTTTGTAGCGCTACAAATTTTTTATTTCTTCATAGCCACTTCTTGGAGTGGATCACCCTGATCACGGCCCTCTACAAGTGGCCACTTATAGACGGACAAGGTTATGATTGCTGGAAAGATATCAGGCTTTTCCTGTTCGGCTTAGCCAGAGGCCTGTATCATGTAAGCTTGCTTTGCGTGCGTTTCTGTACGGTTTCCAACCCGACTAAAAGGTTTTCTGCGCGAGCAATTGAGGAACGCTTGTTTCGTCGAATAATTTGAAGTCTGTTTTCATTTAAAACTTGCGTTTTATGCAAATGGAACACATCGAATGTATTTTTTTTACGTTTTCCAACGCAACTGATCGGTTTGAGCATTAACACATGCCCACCAATTAACCCAGGGTGTAATAACTTGGGTAGGTTAAGCCGAGCAAGAAAATATGCGTATTTTTCAAGAAATTGTAACCCTAAAACGGAGAACACTAGTTTCTTTGCGTAGGTAATTTCAAGTCCGTTTTATTCAAATCTTGCATTTATACGCTATCACAATACAGTACATGCATTTGTTGACGTTTTTCAATGCGTCCAAAGAGTTTGCTGCGCTAGTAGTTTCATTGTGTAAGGGAATATGACGTTGCGCCTACGTTTGGGCATTATAACAAGTGTATTTCTTAACGTTTTCCAAGGTAACGAAACGATTTTCTTCGCGAGCAAATGGACAATGCTAGTTTTGTTGAGCATTTTTGCGCATTGCAGTCATTTAAATTAGTCTCGGAGATGTCGCTAAACACCGAAGCAATGTTGACACCGCCACGATTTTGGCATATTTAGGAATGGGCAAATTTTGCAAAACGATTTTAATACTGTGAATAATGTTAAATAATTAAAAAGCATTTCATGAAAAGCATACAGTTTTGTAACTGTAGCTTTCATGAACTAGTATCCGTGTCGGTTATCCATGCGTCTGAGTATCTGGTGGGCGTAGGTTAAGCATAGAGACGAAGCAGTACAGAATCCCTATGGAGTTCATAATTTTTTACCGTTCAAATTATAATTTGGTTCAGTGTAAACAATCTTGAATTCTTGAAATATTTAATTTTTGGTGAAAATCGGTGAAAAGAATCGAATATGCATTTTTGTCCGAATAAATTTTACTCGTAGTGACGGGAAAGTTGAAGTATAATAAAGTTGCGAAATGTGTTGACAGGCCTGTAAAATGGAACTAAAATCTTACAAGGAAAACTAGAGTACAGAAGCGATGACAATGCGCTGAATATATTAGGTAAAGTAAAAAAAAGTTGAAGAGTAAAAAAGTCTCAAATCTCCCCTCCCAAAGAAAAAAAAATGATTGCGTGAAAGAGAAAAGGAAAATACATTTTTACATTACGAAACATTACATTTCATACTAAGAGATATAATTGACAAACGGATGAAAAAATTGGAAAAATGTGAATTTAAATTTGATTTTTTTCTATTTGTCTAAAAAGTCGATGCCAGAACTGTGACAATATGTATTAAATGTGTCTAGTTTTGTTGTCTGCAATGTATCGATAAGACTACTTCACGTGTATTGCGGCTTTAATTGACTGCAGGCTACGGACATGAAAAAAAATAGTCGATTATTCAAATATATCTTAAGTTAATCATATTCGCTTTAGACTTTGTCATCTTGCCTACGTAAAATAGTACATATTTTGCAGGAATATTCGTGTTATGGTTTTACAGAATCAAAATCATAGTAAATGAAATGCCTTTTTCAGGTGCTATATCCGAAGTCTGAATTTTATATAAGGGTGAGTCAATTGAGGAAAAACTTAATATTCTTATTAATAATAAATGTTTTAGATCACGTTTAAAATAGTAACGAGAAAAACCGAGAGTGCAGCTTAATCATGACTACGAACTCTCGGCAGGACACAAGTAGTTCGGTGTGGGCAGTTGAGATATGACCAGGACTGGGAAATTCAATTTGGTTATTCGAATCGATTCGAAGTTTAACTTATTCGAATCAGTGGCGAATCATTAATAGGAACAAAAACTTCTAAATTGAGGTGGAATTATTATATTTTAACGTGAAAATACAAACCAAAAAAGATTTTGCTTCTAGTCAAATTTTCTGCACAGATGAAGTGTAAAAAAATGAAAATAAAGTTACAATTAGCTTCCATTAATTTCATTGAATTGGTGGATATAGATTTATTGATTTTGATATTGGGATAAATTTATATGGAAATCAATGATTCGACCCGATTCGAATTCCAAATTACTCGGTTTTTCCCGGTCAAAAGACTTTACAAACGTTTCTTGCAAAGTTCACTTCGTGTGTAATAATAAAAATGTCTTATTCCATAAACAGTGTCGATGAGGGTAGTAGTAACCATTGATTTCGTAATCTAATTTCGCGACCAAAATGTACAACATTTTTTCACGTACATTTTTTCTTTTGCGGAATTTGAAATGCGACCCCGGAACATGTCAAATATCGCGGTCCGTAATTAATTTTCAAATTTTAAAACTGGAAAATTAATTTTTAAATAATTTTTGAACTTGAATATAAATTTATATTTTTCCATACTTGAAAATTTTATTTTGATAACTTTATTTTCGAACTCCGAGCGAACTAGGGTAAAGAAAAGATGATAATCAAAAGTGAAAAAATTCAAAATACTGTTACAGGTCATATACTAGTCATATATTCTGGTAATTTTTTTTTAAAGAAGAACCAAATTGAAATGAAGGAAAATATTGTTCGAAACTGAAAGTGAAACTATAAATATTATTTCCCAGCATAAAAATCAGTCTGGATGATTTCAGTAACACCAGTCTGTTTTTTTTTCTGACAAGTTCCTTTATCCTGTTTTAGGTTTTGACTTCCCAAAATAAAAATATTTGCATAACATGGACTGTCAAATGCTGTGCCAACGAGGCACTATATAATTGTAACTCTGTTTTGCCAAAAACAACAACTCATGGACATCAGCCAACATTAAATTTTGACATGAGGTCACGAAGCGAAAATTTGATTTGTAAGTACTTAATCCAAATGTAAATTTAGACTAAAAAGTGAGCTAGAATTCACATTATAAAGTCTGGACCAGATCAACATATAGACATTAGCTTCTTACAATATACTGATAAATTAGAATATGCTATTTAGAGTATTTAAAAACTTTCTACTTATGTTCTCTGCAATAGCTTTGTGAACGCGAACTTCAAGACCACAGTACGCGCTTGCGTTGGCCACGTTTTTGCTGGATTTGTTATATTTTAGCCTTACGTTTTACGCTAGCGCGACGCTGCGCATGCGTTTTTTACGTTTTTCAGCATATCCCAACGGCTAAGAAGATCCCAAAGCTAAAAGATCGTGCTCGTTTCCTCACGTAAGTTTGTGCTTTGTAGAAATTTAAATAAACGCAGAGCAATGCAGACATGTACTGCCGTTTTTATTTAAATGTCTACAAAGCAAAACGCAAGACAATGCATTGGTAAAACAACTTTACGTGTTGTGTCCTTAAGATTTGTTTTAACTTATTTCCTGCGTTTCGATAGAAGAGGCTAAAGAGAGACAGAAAAGAGTTAATAGTTCGACGATCCCCAGGAAAGAACCGCACTTTTTGTACCCTACTTTGGTGGTCAGTCACTATAAGGGATGCTTCTCACTTTGAGCGCAGTTGCTGTTGCCACATTCGTAGTAGTTCTTAACCACCAAAGTTGTCTTTTGTTTGTTCATTTTTTAATTGCTGATTCCGGCCAAACAAGAATAAGTTTCATAAAACGTTTTTGTAGTAGTTTTTCGCTATGAAACTGGTTGTTTGCTGGTTTCTTTTAGGTACTGCTTCCGGCTTGGATTAGAATCAATTCCATTAAAAGAATTAGTATAAGAAACTTTTTTTTCTTTTCAACATCGTGCACCCAATGCGGATCACGCAATTAAATATTGAGTTAGCAGAAAGGTCATTTGTTTTCGCTGTCGCCAATTTCCTATCCTATTGGGTTCCACATCAGCAAATTTTCCCCCAAAATGACTCATCAATTGACAGATCGATCGGCAATCTTCGGTAAAAAAAAAGTTCAAGACTCACGCTTTAGACGTCTGTCAAAAATCGTGAGAACGTTCCTAGACTGCGTCAACTAACCAAGGCTTTCACCAGACAAATATCGTTTCCGTTACTTGTCCAATGCGCTTATCGAAGTAGAGTACTCTACATCACATATACCATAGATGGACCGCGCCTCCACGGCTTATGTAATGTATTTAACGCTCTTTTATTTTAAATATTATGACTCATTTATATACATATTTCTTTCCAGTTCACTATGTCACCCCATACTATAGTATTCAAATTTGTCGCCTATTATTCATTCTGGAATTGTATCAATCCCGAAGGGCAGAGTTTCGAGAATAGAATAAATAGACCTTTTGAATTTCAATTTGCCAAATGTATTGGGGTAACTTGAAAGCTGGTATTTGGAAAAATAGAGATGTAGTATGTTCAAATCAGAACAAAGAATGGATCTTTAGGAGTATATATCAGAATCGCTTTATAAATGCTGTAACGTATTTCCTGTTTGCTGTGAGAGGATACAGTCGAAATAAAAATAGTGATGATGATGTCATCCCTCGGGGCAAATACAAGTCATTGCATTTCACCATAGTGGTTCGTTTTTTGGGGGTTGTTTTCCACTTTGAATGAAGTGCTATTTGTGATACTAAATTTTATACTATCTCGTTCCCAAATAAGTAGCCGTTAGTTGATTCCTTTTAGTCGCCGCTTCGAGTGAATTTCGACAAAAATATGGGTTTGGCTGAAATTTGATTTTTTTAAGGAATATGTCAGTGAGATTGTATTGTAAGGGTCTCTATACCACGTCAGAAATATTTTGGTCCCGGATTTTTGTTAAATATGGTTTCGTTTTTGTGTTTGGGTTATTTCGAAAATAGTGGATTTTTTGTGTAATTAAATAAGTTGCCCCAAAACAGATAATACTGTGAAGGGTCAGAGTGGAATCGGTCGGTTTCAAACCAATACTCCCATTGTTTCGGAAAATCCTACCCAATATCGACACATATCCAAATCTGGTAAACTTTTATGGGGTCAAGCGAATTTCTTCTGTCTTGCATTTTTAAACGTTATGAATCTGATTTCACAGGCTCTTATTATTTTATTATTAACTGTATTAAATTTCAATATTTCACCTACAATAAAATGAACTCGATATTTCTGCTGAGTCTTCTATTTTGTATGGGTAAGTTATTGTTAGTAAAATTCGGAAATTTCTTTTATATATATTTTATTTTATATATTTTTTATTGACAAGATTGTATTATGGGTAAAAATAAAAGCACATGAACTTATGCTTTACTTTGTATATTTCGAATTTTATCTATCAATACCAGATGATTTAAAATGTGTTCCATATTGGTAGTAACTTTACGAAGAAACATGGAGATATGATTAGGGCCGGGCAAAACCGATTCATTTAGAGTTTGAATCTGATTTGTTTTCTCGAATCGGATCGAATCACCAATCTCCTTTAAATAACAAATTTCATATTTTGACTATTACTAGTCTCCATTGGTGAAAATCAAGAAGTTTAGTTGGAGTTACGAATTACTAATATTAGCATATGCAGAATTGAAGGCTGCACATTTTCAATAAACACCCCCCATGTCTAAGAGCAACAATTTTCAATTTTTAATGACAAAATATAATCGATTTTTGGACATATTTGATCAAAGTTTTTCTGTTTAAAAATTCCTATCACTTAGCAAGTTTCTGTTCCTATGAGCGATTCACGATTTATTCGAATAATTTGTGATCCGAATCACGGAATTAAATTGCCCAACCCTAGATGTGAGATGTCTTTGCCTCGGCGCTCGCAAACAGTTTTAATATTACGCATATTTTCGTGAGGAGTTGATATGACGACCTTCGATTTGTTTTTGATTATTTTCGGTGTTAATCTCGTTATTTTCATCCACATGTTCAGTCAAACATTCAGAAAATAGTTTCAGAAGCATAAAATTTTGCTCCACACGCCCAGTCAGAATTCGAATTTGAAGAGAAAGAGATTTTTATTGAGATGCTGTCATTTTTTGTGTTCAAAAGTGCATAGTTATTATATTGATATCGTGATCACTTTGCAAAATATGACTAGACATAAATTAATCAATGTGAAAATTTAAAACATACAGTTCGGGAATTAACATAACTATTTCTTTGTTCTGCAGGAACTTCCCTTGAAGTGGAAATTTTTACGGAGTCCTTGCAAAACGTTATTCCGTATGTCAAATCACGTAAGATTTATTGAGATTAATGTACCCTCTAGGGCCAGGCGATTCGATTCGGTGATTCGAAAATTCTGGGCAAATTTATTTGTGTCCTGAAAGATGAGGGACGAAATATTACCTAATTCCTTCCAATAGTTTGTATTATATACGAAAATTAATGAATTACGGAGCTATAAATCTCTGCATTTCAATAATAGGAAAATTGGAGTATGAAAGCGGAACATTAGCTATCTATGTGGAATTAGTGATCCGATCCGATACGTAAAAAAGGTTCGAATCATGTTCGAATTCTCAGCTTTGGGCAAAAGAAAAAGAGAATTACTATATGATTTCAAAGTCACTCATTTTGACTCTTTGCTCATTGTCTTGTCTTTTTTACGATTATTCATCATCTAATAAATATTTTATTTTAAATTCCTTCTGGAACAAATAAAAAATTTCCGAATGAGTAAAAAAGTTGTTTATTATAAGATTTCACAAAAATTAAAACGTAAAATTAATAAAAATGGATAACTAAAAATCGATTTTAAGAAATTTTGAAATAAATAATGCAATGCGTAGCTTTCAAATATTAATAACTTTTGCATTGTATATGCTGAATTTTAAACTAGTGATATAAAAAATAAAAAATAACTGAGTAACTAGAAATAGTCAATTTTTGACGATGCTGGAAGCTTTATAGATGAGATATATTTTTTTTTGAAAATTGCATTGTATATATTATAAAATCGGTTATATATCTGAAATCATATGTTCTTTTTAAATACTTGACAGAATTTATTTAGTTTTGCTCCAAAAGCATCGTCCAATTTAACGATTTTTAGTTATTTGCTCCATGACCTTTCAAAAATCCTACTTATTATTGCATGCAAGCCAATTATCGATTGACGCTGCCGCTGGCACTGACTCTGTACCCGCTGCGTATCTAGTATGTGTTCCAGCTGCCACGGCGACACGGTCAAGCGTGGTTAATGATGATACGCCCAAGCATCGCAGCATCACTTCGCTTTCCAATCAATAACGTCGCTTTCCAATCAAGCACCGAAGCGGACTTTGAATGCCTTTTTTACAATTTCTTTTATACAGGGGGGGTTTTAGGAGCAAGTAATTCAACGGAACCTTCTGAAAAGATTGTTGACTTGTCAAAATCACGTAAGTATTCCAAATAGAATTCTA
Organism: Styela plicata; assembly: GCA_963675895.2. Lineage (NCBI taxonomy): Eukaryota > Metazoa > Chordata > Ascidiacea > Stolidobranchia > Styelidae > Styela > Styela plicata. The sequence continues at coordinate 8,759,207 of OZ023152.1, forward strand.
AGAATTGTATATTTTTTTGCAAATATTGTGAATGTTCAATTTTATAATGTTAATACCATACCGTCGTTGACATTTTGATGGCAAGTACATGTTCTTTTGTTGGACGGGAGCCACATTGGCTATATGCCTCACAGTAATTGCACATTTTTAAAATTTGTCTCTTCGGTGATGGGATTTATGCCGAATATGGATTGGCGGTTTGTTTCATCAACAACCCATAATTGGCTAAGACGTTAATTTCACAGTTTTCACTTGGAATTAATGAATAAAATTATATCAAAGAACTTCAGTTTTGTTGGATTTTTTACATTTAATGGTGTTTCATAACATGTAAACCTTATTTACCTGGTTGAATTTCCCCGTGGGACGTCAGGGAATTCTTTATTCAAATACATTTTCGCTTCCATTGGAACATAGATATCCGCGATGACCGACAGACTAGTAGTTAACACGTAGGAATACGAGACTTGAGACATCTTGGGTTCAGGAACCAGTAATTTCGGCTCCGCACCCATGCCCGCCACTAAGTTCATGATGGCTTAGTCCGCAAGCTGATGACATAACATATACTGACTTCGAAAACGATAAATCGTTTACAAAATAACTACGCGTACCAGAGTAAAAATATTCCAGTACACAGTGAAATGAACTTTTATTGGATCTTGCAAAAAAGTCATTGAAAAATGGCAATTGTGTAAAACGTTTTGAAAAGAGTCTAAAGTTGGTGTTTGCCATTAAAATATAAAAAGTTCATTCAAGACGATTGAAAAAAGTCACTAGCTTCCATCGTCAATTGCAAAGAATTGCTCTCACTTTTTTTTTGAAATCTTCATAGGTTTTTACTAAACTTTGACAGTAGATCTACGGGAGATGATGGCGAAATTTTCTTTGTGTATGTGAGGGACTTATAATAAATACTTAAACTTTATTTTTTTGAAGCATAGGCCAAAAATGGATCGCGCCGATTAGACGCGTCTTTAAATTATCCATGCTTGTCAAAACAAAAGCATTGAATAGTTTTAAATATCAAAATTATTTTCCAGGGCCAAGCTTTAAAATTGTTCAATATAATAGTAAGAAAAATCAAAAATGCTACGGGAAGGGAGATGATGAGGCTACTAAAAAATTTTCTTTGTAATATGTGTCGGACTTATAATATGTAAACTTTATTTTTTTTAAAGCATGGGCCATTAATGGATCGCGCCGATTAGACGCGTCTTTAAATGATCCATGCTTGTCAAAACAAAAGCATTGAATAGTTTTAAATATCAAAATTATTTTCCAGGACCAAGCTTTTAAAATTGTTCAATATAATAGTAAGAAAATCAAAAATGCTACGGGAACTTGTAAGAAAGTATGGAAGGATTGCAAATGCTTTTGTCGAAGATTTTCAAAAACGTTAAAGCTATACAGTTGTGATCAAGTTTTCAAGTTGAAATGGACAGGTTGGTCATTTTGAATTGAGCCATAATAGACACAAGGGTACTTCAAAGTTATTTTTTAACAATTTTTTTAACAAAATTGAGCAAAATCCCTCTATTTTTATTTAATTTATTTTTTTTATTGAAATTCACTTTTGAGCAAGGCCTGAAGCAGTGCCAAAAAGGAAGCAACGAAATAAGAAAGAGCTACCAAAGGTGCCAACAACTGCACTTTAAACGGAAAACATTCCCAACAGAACTGAACCGCCATGCTAAAGTGCAGTGTCAGCACTTTGAGGGGAGTTGTTAGTGCTTCATTTTTGTCAATAATCGTTCGTTGGTTAGTTTCGTTTGGGCGCCTTGCTCAGAGTGAAGTTTAGCTTTATAAAATCATTAGTGAAACATCATCAAAAAGGTTTAGAAAATTTAGAAACATACAATTACTGCCACGGAACGGCAAATTTAATGTACTTTTTGCATATTGCGCGAAGTGGGCTCAGCGATAGCTAAGTATTCACGATTATCTTGGTATCGTGGTATCGTTTTTCAGTTTTACTCCTTTCAAAGTACTGACGTTCTTTTTTACTTCCGGTTTTCACTTTTGGTTTTAAATTTCATATATATGAAATAGTAGTATAGTAAGAATGGTAACCAACGGTGGGTATCACAGCATATTAAAGCGCGTATGCATTCTACTAACATATTATTTCTTTCACTTTATTCAGCTAAAAGGTGTTGGAAATGCGTAGATAAATGTGACAATTCACGTCGAGTTTCTGCGGGACTAGGAAGCTGATAAAGAACAACTCAGATATGTCTAAATATTCGAAGTAGAGTTGTATTCTACCGAGCTTCGAATAGAAGCTTAAGATCACGATATTAACTTTTCTGCATTTTTATATAAACTATCTCAAAGTGTTTCAATTGGAATGGAACGTTTTTATATTTTGTTTTTCTTAATCCTAATAAATATATTGAAGGTTGTATATATTTAGATTTTCAGGTTAAAAAAAATTTCACCCCAAAACGATTTTATGGACGCTGAAAGGGCTGGGCAATTCGATTAGGTGATTCGAATCGATTCGAAGCACAAAATATTTGATATCTATCGCGAAAATCAGATTCATAGGAACAAATACTTACTAATTAAACAAGAATTTTCATTTTTATCGACAAAATACAATAATATTTTTCGTTAAAATATGAAAATTGTTCACATTGTAAATACACTATAAACTATAAATTTCTTGATTTTCAGAATAGAGACAAATTGTAATGGTAAAAATGGGATATTTGTTATTTACATCGAATTTGTGATTCGATCCGATTCGAAAAAAATATTGGAATCAAATTCGAATTTCAAATGATACGGTTTTTGCCCAGCCCTGGTCTCGCTGATGGATTGCGCCTACACAGCTCACCTACAGTGACTCATTCTTGGCAGAAATTTGGGATATGAATATTAAAATCAACAGAACTGGACATCACTACTATTTTTTGGTTTATATAATTTTCGTTTCACCTGCTCAGAAAAATATATTTATTTATTATTCAAATATTTTGAAAATTATCTCAGAATAAAAATTCTGCGATGGCTAAAAATATAGTATATATATATATATATACATATGTAATAGACAGATTAAAATACATTGATATCGTAAAAAATAATACAGCATATTAAAAAGTATAAGTATAAATTTCATCATATTTTTCGCACTTTAATAATAACAAATGTTTAAATAAAAATTTTGTGTGTTATAACTTTATATCGCGTTTTTTGAAATTTAAAACGCAAAATATAATTTCAAAATCAGATTCGATTCGATTTATCACATATTTTATATGATATTGTGTAAACGAGGCATTCGCAGGTTTGTGTGGGAGTTAATCATGGTTGTCAAGCGTGAACCTTCGAAAATAATCAAAATTACATTTTTGGATGACAAGCGGCCGAGCGGTTAATTCTGTTGGGAATCGCAAGTTGAAGATATGAGGTTCGAGTAGACTAAAACACTCAACTCACTCAATTTATGCGATCTATATTTCGCACTGCTAAGCATGGGGCGCAACGTCCATACAGGCCTGATATTTTCGATATTTGACTTTTAAATTTTTGTGTGATCAAGTTCTTTCATTGATTTTGCTGGTGTGGTATATTCCGTGATAGGCATAAGCTTGTTATATAACTAACAAATCAGAGCACAAAAATGGTAGTACAAAAGAGTACAAAATCTCTTCTGAAAAAAAAATAGCTGGTCCACACATGCGTCCTGCCTCCAACTTTAATGCCATTTAATCCATTTTCATCGTCTCAAAACGCTCTGCCCCTACCTCGGATGATTAATCTTTTCGGTATTCTAACTAGAGGGAAGAGGGAGTAGTTTTCAGAATCGCTCGCAAAACATTTCTCATAAAAACATGTCTAGCAGGCCTTTATTGTGCGATTTTATTTCGGATCAGCTAGAAATAGAATTTTCCGATATTTGAATATTCCGCAATCAAGTTCAGTTTTCTATTTTTGATTTTGACTGAAAAACTTCCCCATTTTTTTCAAATACTTTTGGCTACATTTTAGGAAACTTACCTGAATTCAAATTTTTACTTCCGAAAACTGATTATTTTTAGCAAAAAAAAGCAATGAAAAAATACACGCAAAATAATTTTTGTTGCGCCACCGTATGAGAACGTTTCTCAATTTACTCATTTGAGTGAATCACCTTGACTAAGTCCATAACAACGGTCACAACGATTGTTCATTCATTTGAGTGAATTACCCTGGGCAAAGGTCCTGTATATCACAGGTCACCTATGGACGAACAAGGTCAGTGTAATTGGATTGGAAAGATATGGATGCCTGCACATGTTTTTACAACCTCTGTGTAATGATTTGTGGATATGAGCACTCGAACTCGCGATCTCCAACATGCGAGGTCAACATGATTTAGCTACCAGAGCGTGCATACAAACTGTAAGTAGTTTATGTCGACGCGATAATCAAGTCAGAAAGTTAAGTTAGTCAAGCATAAGTCACAGAAAGACCGCGCCTCGACGGCGCGATCCATTAAGGCCCTCGTGCTTACCAAAAGATTCAATAAAAAATTTGTGCGGAACCGTTAGAAAGGGTTGGTGACTCGGATCAACTTGATAACAAATATTTTTGCGGGTTCGATGACTTAGAGGTCAGTATGCTGGCATCGGACTTTTTAAAGATCTCGGATTCGACACACGGCAAATCAAACACGGTAATCCATGTCCACAAATCACCTAACTTAAGGATGGCTCGGTCGAGAAAAATAGTATAATTTATAAAATATTGACGAAACAAACCATCAATACTTTAAGCTTAATACAACACATTTGGAGGGGTAACTAGCAACTATATTACGGATAATACATATAGTTAACATGGTAATTTGATCATTATAATACTAAAGCAACGTTTTCCGATGTTGCGGAAAGAAATGATCGTCTCCATCCGTTGTTAAATAAAGGAAATATAAAGCCTTGTAAGGGAAATTAAGATTTGTCGAAAAAACTGAAATTGTAGCTCGTAAAAGATGTTTGTCTGGTTTATAAATAACGACCGTTACGAGTGCATTGTCTGGGTCGATAACCTCTAAGCGAAGCCTACACTCTACACTCAGTGACTCATTTTATTTATTTTCTTTTTTTTCTAGCCACTCATTCGAGCGGATCACTTTGAACAAGGCTCTTTACAAACGGCTTTACAAGGTTTGGTGTAAGATATTAAACTTGAAGGACTAACCCACCGAGTAATTACACTCATACTTGACAAAATTAAATTTCTGATTAGGATAATATCTGCGTTTCAGTAATAATTATATGTATTCGTTTATCTAGATTGACGGTTTTCAAAAGGCGCGGTTTCAGACCAGTTATTTGGGATAACACTTGATTTGCATTTATATCCCCTTAAACAACAATTTCCTTTATGGAGGAAATAAGAGTTTATTCCGTTATCTAATACACAAACAATAGGAAATCCAATTAATAGTTATTCAAACAGTACAAAGATATATATATTACCATAGAAATATACATTTCACAATGTTATTCCATGTTGTGGGGGAATCAGGAACTTTTTCAAACGGTATAGTGTATAGCCCGATTTCCGCAAATATCTGATATCATTTATGCTGAAAATATTTAAGTTTTAGTGGTTTTGTAATATAAATGTACCATAGTGATTCTTATCCCATTTTTTGTTGTCTTTTATGTCCAGTTTAGATTTTTTACATCTTATTTACAGCGAGCAGACGGAAACGAGCGAATCGGAGAATTTTCCGAATCGGACCGAATTCCTCACTCAATACAAGCAGCAAATGTCCCGTTTTTATCGTTTTCTGGAATTCGATTTACAACTGAGTTAGATTTTGTCCTTAAAATATGACAACCAAACTACATATCACAAGTTGTTTTGTTACTATGAACCAATTCACTACTTACCCGAATAGTTACTGCTTTGAAAAGATTCGAATCCACGAGTTAATTGCACTCCCCACCTTCTGTAATAGGTGTATTATTGTATCCAACAACGGTCTCGATCGCTTGATTGTACGATAACCAAATGGCGATTGGTATCGCAGATTGAAGATACCGGGCTCGAGTCCTGCTGGCAAGTATGACAGTTTAAGGCTTTTTAATCCATACCTACCATTCAACTCAGAGTGCAATTCCTTGGATATGGTCTGTTAAAGCGGAAAGACCATGTCTTTTCAACAACAATAATCATGTTCGTCTTTTAAGTGACTTCTGGTAAATACCCTTTATTCAAGGTGATCCACTCAAATGAGTAACTATAAAAAACGTTGCGATTACTGTGATTTTGTGGTTACTATTGATGTTTTCTATCGAGCCCAGCTGCACCGTTATATCGATTGTATTTCAGATGTATACCATAATATAAAAAATGTAATCCATTTGTATGTCTTTATTTGTGTGTACCAAACATAATCGATAACAAAGCACCTTTTTATTTTATAGTTCAACAATTTATTTTAAGCCACTTGGTTATCATTGTACGAGAAAATAACGACTCAAAACACTGAATATGAATACTGCATGTCTATGGATTCTTCTACTGTATATTGGTAAGCAATGCTTGTCTTATTTTCGCATGCAGAATACTATTCTGTTCAACACAAGCCCCAGATAGATTGCGCCTTGTCGGCGCGATCCATCCGAGGCTCGCGTTCAACAAGGTGAAATCTAAAAAAGGCTGCCTGGTGGTTTACTAACTTGTGTGCAAATTTTATGCATCGAAATAGGGACCATGAATTAAATTTTACAAATTCGCCCACGTCAACCACGCATCTTCGCAGATTTTTGTGAAGCTCATGGCCTAATGATTACCATGTTGAAGTTTCAAGTTCGAATCACGGTAAGTCCGGCTCGTTTTTCCATGCCCATTACTCTGAGTGCAATAGCTTAAAAAACTATTCTTAGTCGGATCAAAAGAATCACATCTTATTAACAACTCAAGCGTTGCTTGTCTATAAGTGAATGTAAGTTGGTACATGGTCTTGCTCTGGCTTAGGTTTTAAATAAGTGACATAAACAAAAATAACGAAGTAAAATTTTCTCGAATAGAAAGAAGGTTGGTATAAATGGTTCGAAGATTACAAAGCTTAAAGCTAGTGATGGTAACCCAATTTTTTTAAACTAGGTAATGTAAAACGAATTTACCGGACTGGTAAACTGGTATTAGTATTACCAGGTATCTTTCAAAACTAGGTATTACCTAGAATAAAAAACCAAGTAAACTGTCTTCGAATTGTCTATATTTCAAAAGCATTTTCACTATGGATATAGGATTTACCTATAGTGTTGCATACTGCCTATAGATACCTACATTTTGAAACGGGTATTTGTCTGTTTTTTCGAGTGCCTTGTTGGAAAGTCTGTCAATTTACCTATTTTACCTAGAAAATTAACTAGGTACAACAAAACAAAAGAAAACCTGTTAAAAAGTGAATTAGTAGTATCAGATATCCGTGAAAATAGATAGAGGTAAACTAAGTATGCTAAGCAAATGCGGTATTTTTCCCTAGATTCGCCAACATTAGTTGAAACGATTTCCAAGGGAGTAGAGATTTATTTAGGAAGACGATCGATGTCAACCGCAAAAATTTTGGGTTTGAAATCTGTGGAGATATTCAATTTGTACTTGGACATTTTCAGGTGTTTTATCTGTTTCAGGTACAACGTCATCAAGATCATTTCATAAACTCGAAAAACGATCAACATGTCAAAGCGCATTGGATAGCTGTTACTGTTTTTGTGTTTTTGATGGGATAAAAGAACATGCGGATAACCATGGATGCAGAGGATTTAATAAGATCCCGCTGAGTACGATTTATTTAATATTCAAAGTGGGACGACAAACGCCCATGCAGTCAGAAAAATATTGACCAAACGTGTTTTGTTAAGCATAAGTCACTGATGAAGTTTGAAACTTGTCTCGCCAAACATGCTCTTCAGCAATGCACTTTGCGGGCATCTAAAATAGTTAAGCCAATTGAGAGCCTAGGATTTTGACCTTCAATTTTTCAGATAATAAGAGTTATTCGGTGATCTACAGTATTTTCGGAAATTTTCAGAATTTCAGAATTAAACGTTGGAAAATTGTGAATTTATTGGTTTGTATTTTTGGCTGTATTTTAAAATGCGTCGAATTTCGAGTTTTTTGATTGATTTTTTGTCTAAAAATGTCTAAAATAGTTCATTGCAAATGACAATATTTGGCAATCTGAAATCCCCGCGTTGATAGCCGTGATCTATTTTTTATATATGACATTTTGACAAAAACTGAATTAAACAATTAAATGATTCCAGAACAATCAATACCATTTTATGAAATTTCATTTGTGGACAAAAATGTTTTTTGGGGTCCTCATTCCAACTTATTCCAAACATATTTAACTTATGCATATTTGCGCTTTGTTGAGCATTAGTCATGGATAGTTCGTGTTGCTGAGACTCAAGCTCAACAAGAATATATTTGATATTTTATATAAATATGTAACGATATAAATATATTACAAAACTCATAAAAATATTATTAGATTTTTATTTTTTTATTTTAACAGATTGAAAATTTATTTTTCAGAGCTAAAATGTGAAGAATGTCACACAGATTGCTACATTTGGGAATATCCAAGTTCGGCAGGAGCTGCGGGGTGATAAAAAGATTGTTTTGTACTTGTTGTTTTTTGTATTTTATTTCATTTTGTTTTATGCATGAAGAAATTTATGGACGAATAAAGAGGAAAATATAAAATAAGTTAAAAGTTTTTATTTTTTTCACTGCGCTTTACCATGGCGGTAGAGTTTCGTTCTGTTCTCATTTCTCGCCTTAATTGCAGATGTTACAACCCTATTTTGGTAGCTTTTTATGAGTAAATTGCGATAATAAGAAATAATAATTTTGTTGAACACTTATTCGACAAAAAAGAGAAAATAGCAATGCAAGGTATCTTAATTTGTCAATGTTCCTGACTTCGTCGACAACCCAATACCCATTCAATGAGATTAGGGTCTCTTCTGCCATCATAGAATTCCCTCCGCATTGAATCGTTCAGCCACCACAAGATAATTCCATTTACTGTTACCAATTTCCATTTTTTTTTCTAAAGTATCCGGTAGGTCCCCGCGTATACCATAGCAAATAATAACCCCCCCCCCAAAAAAAAAAAAAAAATTTTAATTCAGTTGGTTAAGCGCGATCGTATTGTTCGAGCCTGTCACTCAGCGAGGCAAAAGGCGGGTACAAAGGCCCAACGATTTTCGGACATAAGTCTTCCACTCACGGAGAGACCATAGCAAATAATTTGAAAACTAAAACTTTGAAAAAAGAATTTCAATTCAGTACATTCTGTCAACTCAACAATAACTTTACTCCCGACTTATTTGAATTGATTTACGCGCGGTTTTCAAAGCTGTGTTGAGAAAACTACACGCGAAGTTGTCTTCCCGATGCATTGCGATGCGTTTCATGCAACCACGGCAAATAAAAACGGCAAATACACGTCTGCATTGCTTTGTGTTACTTGTAGTACGGAAAGGAACAAGCAGTCTTCGTTAGTTTGCAGCCCAATTTTTAGGTCGCGTTAGAGAGAAAGAGGAAAAAAAACAGAAAAAAGAAACTCACGCAAACGCGTATTGCGGCCTCTGTATACACAGAATAAGTAAAATGATAAAATCAGTTCTGAGCATAGGTAACGGATGAAATTTGATATATACGTCAGATTTGCCCAATCAGAAATTTTATTTTGTCAAGCATGAGTCACTGATGGATCGTGCCTTGACGGCACAATCCAACAGTGACCCATACTTGTCAAAAGAGGTTTTGACAAAATTCTTCTGACTGGGTAGGTAGATTTGTGACTCTCAATAAAAAAAAATGGCATTCAAATTCATTCACTGGAAATTCTGTCCAAAATGTCCGTCACTTTGCCGTCAAATCAATTTGCACTAACCGGCCATTTTTCGATAGTATAATAATAATATACCAAAACATTTAACAAGGTTCGCACTATATTTTTTTATATTTTCAATATACCGTGCGCCAATATTTTTCTGTTCATTAGAGACTGTATAAATATTCGTTCGTCTTATTAGAGGCGCATATAAAAAATGTTAACAATAAATTTGAACTGTACATCACGTTGACATTTAATCTTCTCATAAAAAAGCAAAATATAAAAGCAGAAAAAACAAATTGAGATTGTGATGACGACGATGGCTAATATTGAGGTATGGACAATTCAATTCCATGATTCGAATCGAAAAATTTTATAGTTTAGCGTCAAAATACAACAAAATTATTATCGATTTTGAAATACAAGATCTTCCAAGACACAAATGAATTTGATCAAAATTTTATCGTGGAAGAAAAATTTTATATTTTACAAGCTTTTCAAAATACAACGCGAGTATTATCGATTTCGGGCTCAAACCCCTACTAATGAATCTGAGAATTACTCCAAAACACAAATGAATTTGATCGAAATTTTATCGTGGAAATATGATAATTCCACTTCATTTTACAAGTTCTTTTCTGTGAATATTCACGAATGATTCAAATGAATTGTGCTTCAAATCCTCGAGTCGAATTGCTTACCCCTACCAATGATCTTGAACTTCAATCTTAAAACAGCAAGAAATAGCATTAATAATAGAAAAAAATCATGCAAAGTATTGATATTCTCAATAAATACATAATGACAATGTCCCATTTTGGTAGCTAGCCGCTATTTAAATAGGAATGGTATCTGCGTGAGAAGTGTTATTTGCCATGGGGTTTTTCCATACTCTCTACCGTTCTTTACCGTAGGATATGAATGAAAGTCCCTATAACATACTAAATCTTAATAAAATAGCAAGACCATAAATACAAACAGCAAATATTTATGGAATAACGATCAAATGTTCTCCATAATATCGTGTACATTCTTATCCTGATACTGTCCAATTCTGTTGTCTGCTGTTTATACGGTAAAAACTTCTCCAACACCTCCAAGACCTCGTGTAATCACGTTCTTACACGAATTACATTTCCAACAATAATCAGCTGTTGAAAAATAAAAAAAAAAAATTATTTTTTGATTTTTCGCAATTTTTGTACACAATTGCGCCACAATAAAGTACAGACATCTCTGCCAATAATTATTTTTTCAATTTAATTATATGTACGTGTGTTGTTGACAACAGCGTGTCGAGACTAGCGCCTCGTTGTCGCGGTGTCAATTCGGCACAATCTCACAATACGTTAGATGCCGGCATGCCTGATATATGGCTAGACTCCAACGATCCATCAGTCTTGCCAATTCGGATGCCACGAAATAACTGTGTACAAAATCAGTAATCAAACGCTGCAGAGTGGTAAATGGTATGAACTTTATTTCATTGCATGCAATTGACAATGTTTACAATTATATCAATTGGTAGGCCCTATATATTTTTCCGTTTGTAGGTGGCGGTAATCATACCCACGATGACCACACCCCCAAGCTGTCAAAATAAAATATCAAAGGTCGTGGAACAGTTTAAATTGTATTATATTTTAATCATATTTTAACTTTACAGAAAACGAGACATTCCTGGAAGCATGCTTAAATAAATGCACATTGTATCAATCTCAATTGTAAATTCTTAAATTTGGCTTTCAGCGGTCAAAAATGGCAGATTTATCAAAACACGCTAATGGATCGTGTCAGAAGTATTATATTATTTTTTAAGAATATTCATTGATTTTTATTAGCAATAAAATAAATTTCTTTTATATAATCTATCATTTTTATTTAAATTCGCTTCAAGTAAAGCCGGAAGCAGCGCACAAAAAGAACTGAATAATGACCAATCAAGTTGCAAAGAACTACCACAGAATGAAGCACCAGCAATCGCACTCTAACATTCTGCCTTGGGCGATGCTTAAACAACCTAACCCTTCCTCGTTTTCTTACGATAAGCAGGAAATAATTCAGGGCGATATTGAAGTCCGCATCTATGGACCGCCAAAATTATTTTCAAAGGTAATCCCTGCGCAATGGTATCCAACCCTTGAATGCCAATCGAATTGGTTTAATCAGATCATAATTTTACATAAAACTCACTTTTTACTTTCCTTTTAAACTTTTCGCAGCTGTGTTTTAGCAATTTCTTCTTGTAGACTTTACAAAAGCATTCACATGACTTACACACTTTACAGGCAACAGGTCGTTTTTTCTTTGCTATAGGTTTCTTTGTAGCCTTCGTAGTTAAAACCGCAGCTAAAATAAATAATAAAAAGTATGAAAGAAAGCGGAAAAAAATTGGTTGCATTGATTACGAGCCATAGATAGACCGCACCTTGGCCGCGCGATCCATCAGTGGCCCATATTTAACAAGGCATATAGATTTTTGTTATTGATGACTAGAGAGATCATCGTGTTGGTAACGCAGATGAACGCGTTGATAACGCAAGTAAACGCGTTGGATATGCAGATCTTGGTCTGGGTAATCTGGTTTATTGAATCTATGCTACCATATACCACTACCTTTACAAAGATGTTATAATTAAGGGGGAGCCAAATAGAAATATATACATTACATGCAGAGGTGTAACCTGTTGACTTTAGGATAGCCAAAATGTTTTATTCAATTTGGAATGGATTTAACACCTACAAAAGATATCATTATCAATTTCAATAATTACGTAAGGTATGAATGATAATTTCTGTGCAGTTAGTTCGTCACAGTCTCTTTATTCTAATAAAAAAACGCTAATCCGCTTACTTGTATCAGATCCTGTGGTCTCAGACAAGTTTTTCGTTATGGCTTTTGTTGTTGAAGCTGCCGATGCTAAAATGAATGATATATAAGTGAAAACAATAAAATTTTAAGACTTCCATGATCTATAAGAGCCGTGGATGGACCAAGACAAAGGGTGCAATATATTACTGGTCCATCTATTAAAAAGCATGAGGTCCCTCAAACAAAAATATTTCAACATTGTCACTGCGTCATTTTAAATGCAATATTGACAATTAATATAAGAATTCCCCCAATATGCTTTATTTTCGTGTGCTCTTAGAGAAACATTTTGTAATTATTGGGCAAAAAGGCGCATATATGACGTCTGTTATACATAAATAGAAATAATTATTTCAAAATATCAACGAAGTACGATTCTGATTCAACAGACTTGTGATTTATAATTTATTATCAGATAATAATGACGTTTTCAGATTATTTCTTAAATCTTGTCTAGAGAAATTGGACTATTATCTGACGAAATATTATTCAGAAATTGGGAGTTATTTTTGTGTTTTTTATGACCTTAGTCACACACGGATCCGAAAATATCAGTGAAAAACAAATTCAAAAGCATTTTTTACAGCAAAATAAAGGAAATAAGATATAAAATTTTTTTGCAGGATATATAAAATGTACATGTTTAACTTACCCAAACAAAGTAATGTTCCCAACAAGCCAATGAGTAAGACTTTCATTCTATATCTATTTATTTTATGATCACTATATATATTCTTTAATTTACCAATCGTCCTGTTGTTAATGATAGGCAATGACATTGACATATTCATATATATACCGGAAAAGGTACCGGAAATTCTTAAATTGGCACTTTTCCAATCAGAAATTTCGTTCTTTCGAGTATGTGCGAAGGATGGACCGCATCTTGACGATGCGATCCATCATTGACCCACACAAGACACATGTATAAGTAGAAAAAATTTTCTGGGCAGGAATTGAAGTCTCGTCGTCTGGTTTGCTTTTCAACCAGTCTCGTTTTTTCACAAAAAGTTCTCCAAGAAATAATTCTAGGAAACATATTTCTTCTTGTAATTTGCTTAAAGTAAGATGGAAAGAAAGCAATATGACGGCTGTCGCGTAGCGGTCATGTTGACATCGCAGGTTGATGATCTCGTGTTCGAGTCCGGACAAATACAGCTCGTTACAGCAAGGCCCCCCTGAAGCAAGGGTGTTATAACTTGAAAAAACCGAACACCGAACTGGAAACGTCCTAACTTTCCAATATAACTAACCCTGTTTGTTTATAAGTGGCCTCTGGTTAGGAGGTACAGGTACAAGAAACGTGGTTCTACCATTGCCCTTGACATACTCTACTTTGAAGGCTCATTTCAATCACAGTCTCAGAGTGCAGTTTTAGTTATTACATTTCGCAGTAGCTCTTGGCCAGTAATTCGCTGTTGGTGCATTCCTTTTGGTTGGTGTCGGCCTCACCCGATCCGAAATTTCATTTTGTCATGCATGAGTCACAGAAAGGACCGCGTCTCATCGACGCGATCCATCAGTGACTCATACTAGACAAAAAGATGCTTTGTCAAGACTTTTCCGATAGGTTTCCGATAGATCTTCAATCATGAAAATACGTAGGGGTGATTCGCGAGCCCGTATTTTCTAGTATTCGAAATCATGCGTTGGGATTTTATTTTAAATTTCTATGTTCTTACAAATGCAACTCTCAAATGCAACTCTCTCCATCGGAGCAACTTCTCACACATACCAAAGGTCTATGGACATTTGCATTCTGATTATAAGCTATTCATATACGTTCAGATTTGCACATGCTGTATTTCAATGCTTGCTCTCATCATTTCAAAACCTATACTTAACGATTACTTTTTCGAAACATTGCAATTTTGCAAAACAGAACAATGCTATACATATACAGGCAACGAAGCAACTATACTCCTATGAATACATTTATACTCCGCTGACCGTTTGACCTAATAATTAGTATGTGTCAAGACCCCAACATTGCCTACAATTCTTCCGAGTATGAAAATCATTTCAAAAACAACTTTAGCCTCCTACATAGATTATGGTCTAAAAATACTTATATACATAAATTTATACTCTGTCGACCGTTTGAAATACCCATTAGGTGCCATGACCCCAAAATTTGTCAAAAATTTCTAGGAATATAATAATCACTCTATTGTATTTATGATTGTTAAAATTATGAACATTGATATGACCTAAAGCAACATGTACAGGTATAGCACTAATCGTGATAAAATATATTTACGCGCCAGACAGAAAGATGACAAGCTTTAGGAATTTGTTCAAGAAATGCTACATTAGAATTAATCTAAGCTAATCACTCTAATTTTGTTACATTCACTAACTTTTGATTCACTGCTGAGCCAAATATCAAGATAATCAGGTTTCACAGGGACATAGGCGTAGTAAACTGACCATAGGCGTCTCTATAAGCTCACCCGCTGTTAGATTGCTTCCTTTTGTATTTATAGACAAATCTGACCTAACATAAACAAAAGAGTACATTTTCATACTGAAAAACTAGCCTATTCACACTCGGACCGGAACGACTTACGCAAACGGATAGTAAATGCGTAATTCTCCTGTTTGTCTTCACTCAGATTCGATTGCTTACGTATTGGATAACAGGGAATTTCTTGGCAATAGTCCAAAGGTCCGTAGACTTTCAACTTCTATATCTTGCCCAGTCAAAATAAATGGTTTTTAAAGCATGTGCCACGGATGAATCGCATCTACTAGAAGCGGGGCATCAGTTGCGCAAGCTTGGCAAAATGTAAACCAAAACTTTTTCTACAAAAAAAATTTCAACCGTCTCTAATAGGCCATGACCGAGCGCTGGGCAATAGTCAAGTTACTGCGTTATTTTGTAGACTAAAGGTTCTCACAATTAAGAGGAAAAGGCTTGGAATATGAGTCAAAAGGACTACACTCATAATAAACTAATGTGTCGTTAAAACTATTTCAGCAGTATCGGTTTCGGTTCAAAATTGATAATATACCGCACTAAGTTTTACACACTAAAATGACGATTTTTTTTTTTTTCGCAAATTTTTGATTACTTTTTCTCAGAAATAGAAATATTTAAAACCTTCACCTTCACAAAAAGTTTACACAGTTTACACAGATTAAACTACCTGATTGGATCAATCAAAAATTGAATTTAGTCAAGCATGAGCCACAGATAGACCGCGTCCAATCTACCCGATCGATCCATGACTCATTCTTAACAAAAGAGGCTTTGATAGAGGCTTAAAATATTTCCGATTGGGATACCACAAACTGCACTTTAGCTGTTCAGTCCTCTCTTGTATGTTTTCCAATAAGAAGTTGCTAGTACTTTATTTGCAAATAATTTGTCTTTAGTTAGTTTCTTTTAGGCGGTGCTTCTGTCCTTCGTTCATAGCGCATTTCAATAAAAATTCCAGATATTGACAATATTCTTTACATCAGACGACCGCAACACAATGACTTATTCTATCGGTGGCTCCCCAGACGAAACATATTTTGGCACAATCAATCATACAGGATTAAGTTTACTTGATAGGATTTTCAATAGTCAGTCTAGCCTGCGGTGGGCTGGATTAAAGCACAACTCGGAACAACGTTTTATTTGATTTTTAATACTCAGTTCAAAAATAATATTTTCAGGAAAAAATTCAGGTTTTACAAGTTCATTCGATATGACCAACACGAATGATTCGACGCTTTCGATTCAATTATTGAATGAATGGTATCGATTACAAACAGTCGGGGAACTATATTTCTGGCAAGGAATTTTTAGTTGGAAATAAAATATAATAATCGAGAATTCGAAGAATCGATACTTCTATTTCATGGCATCAGATATATAATTACTCAAGTTATAAAATTAAAGCATAGGTCCCTGTTGATCGATTAGAATCTTATCTTCACGCGTTAAATTCTTTTACAATACTACGGGGAATTTATCAATCGTTTCATATTGCGTTAAACCTTTGAAACCAAGGTGTTTTAAATTATATGATACTGTACTTTTAACAACGTACAAACACCGTTACCCACATCTCTCCTTTTGTTTTCAGTTTCATTTTTTTCGTGTCAAATTGAATATCTCGGTTTCGAGACCTGTCCGATTTGCGAACTTACACTCGAGCCACAGTGTAATAACTTGATATGCTCGCCAGAAACGGATAGTTAATTACTTTCCCACAAAACTGACCATGTTTGCCTGTGAGTAGCCGTTGGCAAAGAGTGATCAAAGTGAGCTCAGGGTGATCCACTAATCAGAGGGATTGTAAAAAATACACACAGAAATCGCTCAGGGATATTTAGAATTCAGAACAATACAAAAATCAAAATTTCGAATTTTCGAATCTTCATTTTTTCTTTACGTTTATCCCGATTTTTAAAATACCAAAATTCTAGAGCTAGAAATTCACTAATATTTATATAATAAACTATCAGAGGCAAAGTGTCATCATCGATTCGCTCATCATCATTCAAGACACAAATAAAGTTGCCCAAAATTTTATCGTGGAAATATGATTATTCCACCTTATTACAAAAGTACTCTATGTTCCTTTGACCGATTCACAATTGATTCGAATAATCTGCGCTTCGAGTCGATTCGAACAGCCGAATCTCATTGGCCAGCACTAACTACAATACCATGGAACTATTTTTTTTGTCGTGGTTATAAAAATAAAGTTATAAACTATTTGAATGTATTTAAATCATAGTCCACTATTAATTTTTTTCTTTTTTCTTAAAATTTAATCTGACCAAAGCCGGAAGCAGCATCAAAACTGAATAACGGTCACTTATTTGACGAATTATTGTAAAAAAAATCTAAATTCTACAATATATTCCCAACAGAACTCATTTACTATAATAAGTGCAATGAGTAGTATCTGTTCTGAGCGATCGCAAAACTATCTACACTGTAATAAGAACGCATTAAAATTGTAATTATTTGACAGTAATTTAAACTGTATTATTTTTTTATTGAAATTAGCTCTGAAGAAGGCCGAACAACGACCAATTGAAAGCAAAGAGATACTGCTAGATGTAGCACCAGTCACTCTTCTCTAGGCTAGAAACATCCCAAACAGACTGAACCGAAACGGTAAAGTGCAGTGAGTTGTATCCGCACTGGGTAATGATAAAACCATCCGCCACTCATTAAAATGAAATTACAAATTCGACAGGTCAATTATAGACTGTTGCTGGAACGCACCGGTGAGGTTCAGTTCATCAACAACCTATAATGGATAAAATATAAAGTACTAAAAGGCTTCGTATATTGATGATAGATATATAATTACTGCAAATATACGGTAAATTAACTGCATCGTTTTTACTATCTATCGTTTCTGCTTTCTTTTTGTCGTCTGTTACAACACGCAGGAAATAGGTTAAATTAATTTTAAAGCCGCATTTATTGAACAAATTCCTAAAGCTTGTCATCTTTCTGTCTGGCACGTGAATATATTTTATCATGATTAGCCGTATACTCGTACACGTTGCTTTAGGTCATATTAATGTTCATAATCAAAACAGTCATAAATACAAAAAAGCTGTTGGAAAAACGTTGTAAAATGACCTCCAATTTGAGAATGATATAAATGTTTGTTTAACTCAAGTATGGTCCACGTAAGTATTCGAAAAAACCTCGATTCTATGGAGTGACCTATCAGCACCATATGCTTGATCAAATGTAGGGTATAAATTGTGACAATAGCAAATACAAATTCCTGTGGAAAATGGTTCATTTTTTGGATTTTTATGCAACAAAATTCCTTAGTGCATACTAAATACTAAATCAAACAGCGAATCTTTTTTTAATTCAAACGTTTGCGTACTTGGGTTCTGAAAAAAATAGTTTTTTTTTTACACTATGTGCAATTTTGATTAAAATTTTAACCAAAACTTTCTGTATTTTATTCTCATTTTCTATTAAAGATATGCAAAATAACGTAAAATTAAAAAAATATATATGTGGTGGTTTTTCCGAGAAAATATGTTTTGTTAAGATTGATACTTCACAAAAATTGTTTTAGTAAATTATTTTTGATTGTGTGTGTAAGGCGCGATTCATCTCTTTTTTCAAAACACTCACAATTTTTATATTTTTTTCATGATTGGTGAAAGAACACAAATCAGAAAAGTAAAAATGAGTGTTTTCCAATTGTATCAAATTTATGCTGAAGTTCAAATCCATTCCCTCTGATATTTAACATCATTTCATCGTTTTTATAGATTTACAAACGATATTCATAATTGCAAAATCGCGGAGCGTTCTCACGGAGATCTCACGGAGCATTTGTACACCATTTTGGTGATAACCTAGTGGTTTTCACGTTGGTGTCACGGGTTGGAGAACTCGGGTTCGAGTCCCGGTAGGTCCGTCTCACAAATCCATGCTCATTACTTAACCCAGGGTATCATATCTTGGGTAAGCCTGGCCGACCTTTCCTACAATACTAACGTTGTTCGTCTGTAAGTGACCGGCCATGACAGGGCCTTGCTTAGGGTGATCTGCTCAATGGCTACAAAAAATAACAACTTAAAAGTGACCACGTGGACGTGGCGACACGGTAATACTAGTTTAAGAAATAAAGATTTGCAAAAAATAAAAGGAAATATATAAATTAAAAAGTATTGAAAATTTCTACTACGTCTAAAACCCCTCTTTGAAAACCATTTTGAGATTTTTTTCAGTCGGCAAGAGGAGTGGGTGCATGGCACTATACAAGAAAACAAGTAGCTTAAAAAATGTCATCCATTTAATATTAAAGCCCCTAAGGACTTAAATAATCGTATTTTGCAAAATCAAGATCAATTTATTTTTTGTCATATTAAAAGTACCAATGTCACATTTTGCGTGCGTCTTATCGATATTTTGTCAGATTTTGTTAATTCCAATTCACGTATATTTTTTATTGGAATTCACTTCGATCTAGTTTGCTTCGGAAAAAGCGATTAGAAGGAACAAACACACGACTAGTTAAAAGACATTTAAGCATAACTTGAAAATTGACCAACATCATCCTCACTGGATATACAGTGTAGCAAAAAATGCAACAAAATCACTGTTTTTTGGCAGTAATTTTCCTTGGCGGTATTCAAAAAATTTCAAAATTGACCTTCTTGGCCAAATATGTTAATGCGGTCCATCAGCAATCCATAATTGGCATAAATCTCATGAACAAGACTTTTTTAACTCTGGAAATATGCAATTACTGCAAATGAGCAGTAAATTTACTGTACTTTCGTTACAGTTTCCCCTTACATACAGTAATGAGGCTTTGAAATTAGAACTTCTTTGGATAAAAATCTATTTAAAAAGCCATTTCGTGACGAAGGCTCGCAAAAAGTTGGCTTATTCTAATAAAATTTAAGAATATTACCCAAAAACGTGTGTGGGACTGCCCCCTTCTTCACTAAACTTTGGGGGTGAGTGGGGGTTCCGGGTCTGCCACCATATTGGTATTCATAATAGATACAATATATTAGAAATATTTCCTAAAAAGTTTTATATATATTGTGTATGTTAACGAAGAAAATGAAGTTTTTTCGAAATCTACTGTAAGAGGAGCGGGAGGCAGAACCGAAATAAAAACAATTAACAGAAAGGTCGCTATAAAATGTGGTGTGAGCAACCCGGTTTGGAAAACATCTCAAGATTGAACCGCCACAATGAAGTGCAGTCAGTGGTATCTGCTTTGGACGTTACCAACGCCATTTACCACATATTCATTATCTTTGAGTTGTCTACTTCCCATACATTAGGGCAATCATCATTTCCATTCAACAACGTAAACGTTCAGGTCTTATTTGCGATGAAAAATATATATTTTGTGCCACAAAGCAATAAATCCTATTCAAAACGAAACATTAATTGAATTAATAACCATATCATAAGAATATCTATAATATGCTTTCACAGACTTTGACCGTTTAACCATGCAATGCCGTCGACGGTTTAACTTATTTTTTTTTAAAGTAAAAATTATGGCAATAGACAAATTAGACAAACCGGTAGAGTGCGTCACTTTTCTTTTGAAGATTACTAAAGAAATTTGAATATATTGTAAATATATATATATACACATATAAATATATATATATATATACTGTTAAATTAACCGTTAAATTTTACGTGAGCTGTGATGTAGTTTACAGTTTTCCCGATGTTTCAATTAATAAAATGAAAGGTTATTTTGACAATACAATATAGAAAGTTATATTTCATCATTATTTTTTTGATGCTTTGAATAATAATAAAGGCAGAATATTTATTTAGATTAGCGGTGTTAAAGCATAGCATTTTACATGCCTGCATTCTTTTGCGTTCATAGTATTTATATGCATACAATGCACAATCATACGTAACTATACAGACATTCTCGGTTAGCTCTAACGTGTATTGTCGTCTTAATGTGGATATGTTATTTGTTATTATAAAATATTCTTATATTTGAATATGAAATATTAGCCAATATTATGTTGCATACTGATGTGTTAAACTTGGGTGAAAAGCAATTAAACCCTGGTTTCGTGAATATCAGTAAATCAAGTTCCATAAGAACTGAACTGTGACGTCAGACTGAACTCCAGCCACTCGCATAAATCGAATCTCAAAAAAGAGCAGTTGACGTAGTCACGAATTACAACATTAATTTGTTCATGTTCTCCCGAATAAAAGGTTAATAAATATCTCTTGGATCAGAGTAGCACCTGTAATTAATACTACTCAGTATCTTCTCAAGTTGGGCGCGATAATAGTAGTTATCATGTTGGTAAAGCAGTCTGAATAATTAGGCTTCGAGCCCCGGCGAATCAGCTGGATTATCCGCGACCACCATTATACTAACCGTGTTCATACACATCATAAACTATGAGCAAAATTTAGTGGCCATCTGTGGTACTGGTAACCCCGTATTTTGTAAAGCGTTAGACACAGACTCCAGTCAGTGACTCAAGCTTAACAAAAACAAATATTTTTGATTGGAGAATGTTTGACAAAATAGAATAAGTTTTAGAATTTGAGCACGTTATCCCAAACAAAGTTGGAACGTCGAAGTGTTTTAAAAAGTGCGTGGGTTGAAGGAGCACCATCTTCTCATTACCTTGAACCTTCCCTACTAGTAAATTCGTCCTACTTAGGGCCGGGCAAAACCGAATCATTTGGAATTCAAATCTGAATCGAATGATTTTTTCGAATCGGGTCGAATCACTTATTCTTTAAAAATAACATATATCCCATTTTCATTATTATAACTTATCCCCATTGTGAAAATAAAGAAATTTATAGTTTGCAGTGTATTTCCAATTCACACTAAGAGCAACAATTTCCATATTATAGCGATGAAATAGAATATTTGACTAAAATCGATTGCATTTCGGTCTTAAGAATGAAAATCCTAGTTTACTTAACAAGTTTTTGTTCCCACGGACGATTCATGATGGATTCGAAGCAATCTTGCTTCGAATCGATTCGAATCACCGAATCGAATTGCCCAGCCCTAGTCCTACTACACCCTGAGTTGGACAGTTGACATAAATTCGTTTACCCTAATTACCTTGATTTAGATTTTGAACACGTGGTGAGAACATGCTCGCCACTATTCCACCGTCTTCAGAACTTCTTAATTGAATCAAGCTCCAAACAGAGTTTTTGTAACATTTATAGCACATCTGAATAAATTATTTTATTTCCAATATTGTTTGTGTGTGTGTGCGTTGTTTTCAAAACATATATTAAATTAATTGGACTTTTTTGATTTTTTGATAACAATTTAAAATATAAATCCACCAAAAAGTTTCTTACGATAAATACATAATATCTCAAAATTAGTATCAAAGTTCTTGAATATTACAAGCGATTCGGGTCAAAAAATTAGTTTAAAGACGAAGGCTAGAATATGCTTTGATCATTTTTTAAAAAATGTTTCTTTCTGTTTACCGGAAGTCTTGTTCGTGACACTAAGCTTGTCAATTGCTACATTGATTCTTGTTTCCGGTTTTTGAAATCTACTTCCGTGGTACCATACTGTCGTAAGGGCTGTATTAAAGGTTCTTATCCAATAATGGGGCCATAGATAATAAGATCTGAATTATATGCCATACTATGTATGTGAACCTCCCAGTACATAATGAAATTTTTTTTTTTGCGAAACACGAGACACACATAGATCGCACTTCTTCAGTGATAGCGATCCTGTTATGGTACATACTTAAAAAAAATAAAATTTCTTATTGTATTTTTGTTTCAATTATCTTGCTCGGTGGTGAAAGGACCATGCATCGAACCATTGACGTCACTGGCAACATGATTGCGTTTCAACTGACTGAGCCATCGAACTAGAATTTGGTTATTGGTCAACTTTTTTTCGAATTATTTGATATGGCCTGTCCGTGAAGCTACTGGTTGACTAATTATAACAAAAAACCTTTTAGACATTGGATTTTTTAGTGACTATGTATATGTTTTATGGTACAGTTACCCACGAACCATCGATCGATCTTTCAGTCAATTCGGTCGCGCTTAACCGACGGAGCCACCAACTTGGCTAGGCAAAGAGCGCCATCCATCGGTTGCAAAAGCAATACGCATATTTAAAAGATAGCTAATACTTTTCAATAATAAAAATCCTGTTCCCTAAAACTGCAGCATGCTCTTTCAAGATTTAGGAATGGGGGACAGCCTCCCCCCCCAACTCAAATTTTGAAAGAAACTTTAACAAAAAGATCTTCAAGTTAAGCAAAACTTTTTCGCTCATTATAAATACATTGATTCAGCTTTTATAGCGATATCAGATCAATAGAATTAAACATTTTGAAACATTAATTGTAAATCCAATTCGATTGATATTATTGGGGGCAAATTTTGTTAAACCTTTACGACTTCTTTAATTCGAATATATTCGCCTTCGAAAATATTCTGTTCGATTTAACAAAAAAAATCTTTTTGTATAAGCATTATGTTAAATTGCCAGTTATGAAATGAAAGTTAAGAAAGATGCCGATTAGGAAAATGAAAACTTTGGCGTAATTTCAACATCATCCATTTACTTATTCTGATACTGGCTGCTGATTATGAAACATATATTATCAAAATGCATAAGATGTGATCTCTAGTAGATGCTTCTGACAAAATACTCGCCAAAAAAAATTGTTTGATTTACCTCGGAACTCAAACATTAACATGTTATTTTATTTTTCAAATCTCATTATGAGCCCAGTTAGGTCTAACCTCTTTCAAGATAAACGTATAAAATACATCGCCATTTGTCATATGAACACCTATTAATTATTCATTCCAAATTGATGACACATTCAATCTTAAGTATCTTAGAAACATTCAATGGAATGGAATCGAAATTCAAGTTCCATTGTCCCATTGATCACGTGACTAACAGAGATATTGAATACCAGTTCTCGGCTACACAACGCAAATATATGTGAGACAAATACCAAACACCAGACTTTATAGGCTTAAGCTGTAGGCAGTACCATCTTCAATAAATATTTGCTTCAGTACGCTATTATTAAACTTCATTTGGGTTGAGACATGGGCCACAGATGGACCGCGCCTGGGCGGCCCGATCCATCATTGGCCATGCTCAAAACTAGCTTGATAATATATATTTTTTGTCGGTTTTTGTATCAATTGTGTCCATGGCGACAATATATATGGCAGGCTGGAAGGCGGTAGGTTGGATGTTAGTTAAATCTTGAATATGTCAATAAATTTTCATACTTAATAAAGTGAACCTGTCAAGAAGAACGAAAGTTTAGAAGCCTACTGTCTAAAATCGGTTTTGCTCAGGGTTTTTTAAACAGAATTTAATAGCAAACCACAAGTTACGATAGTATACATGGTATGGTACATAATATCATAGTGTTTTTATTCGCCGACCGAGCAAGTGTATTGTAAAGCACCGCAGGAATCGTTCATAATCGACGAACGTTTGAAATGTTTTGCGTGGCATCGGCACTCATCATTGAACTTAATCGATTAATATGATTTTATCTATGAGCTATTTTGTTTTTGAGTCCATACGTGCATATTTTTAGCTGTTCATCGATTTAAACCTGAAAGTTTCGTTTACCGCAAAGTCGTAGATGTCAGAAAACGGCCATGCTCTATGGAAACGCTCCTATATTTGTTGATGAACAATCGCCATCTTAATTTTAAAATGGGCGCTAATTTGAGACATCCAATGATAAGTGAATTTACATACAGAATCTTAGAACCTTCATCAAAACTTGGTCTGTTTTGGGCCGATGGTGGACGTGATGGCGTAGTGGTTAACATCTTGGTATCGCAGGTTGAAAATCTCGGGTCCCGGCGAGTTTGTCCCGTTAATTCATACCCAACACTGAACCCAGTGGGTGATAAGTTGGGTAGGCTAAGCCGAACAGGATGGATTATATCTTTCCAAGAACTGCAACCCTCTCCGCCTAGAGGTGGCCGCTCGTACAGGGTTTTGGTCAGGGTTATCCAATCCAAGAAATGACTACGAAAAATATATGATCTATGAGCTATTTTGTTTTTGAGTCCATACGTGTATATTTTTAGCTGTTCATCGATTTAAACCTGAAAGTTTCGTTTACCGCAAAGTCGTAGATGTCAGAAGTTTGTCAATTTTCGGCCATGCTTCGTTTTATCTCTATGGAAACGGCTATCTATATTATTTCCCCTGATGAATTTTTGTCCCCTCGCCCTCTTAAGATTTTAAATACGCCTCTGGGCGCTACCTCTTGTTGAGACAATCCAATGATAAGTGAATTTACATACAGAAGAAAATCTTAGAACCTTCATCAAAACTCTGTCTGTTTTGGGCCGATGGTGGACGTGATGGCGTAGTGGTTAACATCTTGGTATCGCAGGTTGAAAATCTCGGGTTCCCGGCGAGTCTGTCTCGTTAATTCATACCCAACACTGAACCCAGTGGGTGATAAGTTGGGTAGGCTAAGCCGAACAGGATGGATTATATCTTTCCAAGAACTGCAACCCTCTCCGCCTAGAGGTGGCCGCTCGTACAGGGTTTTGGGTCAGGGTTATCCAATCCAAGAAATGACTACGAAAAATTTAGTAGTTAAGTTAGATTTTTAAGCATGAAAAACAATATTCGTTATAGAGTGGACCTGAATATTTGATAATATTTTCTGTTTTAAAAGGTTTAACTATTGTAAGCGAAGTACAACATGACATTACGAAACAGGGACGTGCGGATTGGAGTCACCGAATTGTCGGATTTTTATCAAGATTTACCCCCAGCATTCACTAGACCGAATGCTGATATTGAACATGTTGACCACGATGCAGACAGGGCAACAGTATTCTCTTACGACACATCTATCTTTAGCAAAGGATATCCAGAAATTATCAGAGTTGCCAACCTAGGAGAATTTGAAACTCTCAAACGACGATTACCTAATTTACCAATGTACCTACACGTCAGTGTAGGTTGTGAGGAACAAAGGAACAGTGAAGCTGAATACATTATGTACGTGAACACAAAACACTCAGAAATTTCGCATATTTTGCGAGGGAAGTTGGACGAGGCAGAGAATTGCTTTCGACGAGGAAAACGATTTTCGCTATTAATAGATTTTAGTCGTTCGTTAATAAACTGGTATAAGCACAACCAACTTCAGGGCGGAGGACACTGCTACACAAAACGAGCAAGATTTTATGTCACAAACTCAAGCGCGCCATGCGAAGTTGGCAGAAACTCTTCATTCTTTTCTCATTGTTTATCTCGTGTTTTTATTCAACCTCCTTATTCCGCGTATAGGTACGTTGTTCACAACGACTTAAAAGCAGCCGTGTCTTGTCCTGTTCAGTTGCTTAAACCGTTACAGGTAATGCAATCAACTAACGGCGACCCAAATGTACCTCAACCCGCTTATAATCCGAACCCACCACCTCCTTCGTACGAAGAAATTCTACCAGGCAGTGTAATGGTTGCTTGATCAGTAAAGAAAAATGTTATGCGCATAAGTTCGGTTAAGCGTGAATCGGCGGCGCGATCCATCTGTGAATCATGCTTAAAATATTAAAATTGAGTGAAAACGGGTTCACTATATAGCAATACCAACGAGAATATCCTGATTTATATTTTTTAAATATGAGACTGGCGCCGTTGAGGCCCGATTTATCAGTGGCTCATGCTTGACAAAATAATGGTATACCGGTGCATTGTCAATTATAAATTTCATATTTCTCAAAAAAGTATTTTTATTCCTTAATTTTTTATCGTGACTAAGCAACATAATAATAATTGATCAATATTTAAACGAAAACATATTTTCAAATTCAATTATTTGCTTTATAGTATATATATATATATATTTGAGGAAACTTGCCAGGTGTGTTTTTTCCATATCATGCTTTTTTGAAAAAGACTCATATTTCTCCATTTTGAACCAGAAATTCTGACTATATATTTTAAAAACGTGATCAACATCATTTCTATGGTATAAAAGTACCCGCACGATATCTTACTAATAATATTTGATTTTTCCATACTCTTGCCAGGGCTGGGCAATTGGATTCGGTAATTCAAATCGATTCGACGTACAAATTATTCAAATCAATAGTAAATCTATCATAGGAACAAAAACATGCTAAATGGAGTGCAAAATGCAATCGATTTTGGTCATTGAAATGAAAATTTTTGCGTTTCGACTAGAGCGTAATTGAAAATACATCGCTTTTAAGACAGTTTAAGTTAATATTTGTAAATTTGAATTTCCTAATTATCATAATGAAGAAAATAATAGTAATAATGAAAATGGCATATTTGTTAGTCAGCGATTCGATCCGATTCGAAAAAATATTCGAATCAGATTTGAATTCTTAATGATTCGGTTTTGCCCAGCCCTAAAAGTCCCGTTAAACGATTGCGTAGGTTGCGTTTTTTCTAGGTTTGTTCTATTTTACCCTTGCTTTTCACGCAAACGCAATGCTCTGCATGCATTTCCTTGCGTTTTCCAATGAAACAGAACGGTTTGCTATGAAAGCTAACGAAGAGTGCTCGTTTCATTTTCTGCGTTTGTGCTTCGTAGGCACGTGGACATGATCGACACAAAGCAGTGCAGGCGTGTGTTGCCTTTTCATTTTATTACCCTAAACGTGATGCAACGCATCGGTAAGACGACTTCACGTGTATTGTGTCCTTAACTCTTACACATACAATTTCCTACAAAAAAAGCTTCTTAGTATTTAAATTCGTTTTAAGGAAAGCCAGAAGCAGCGTCTAAAAGTAACTAACTATAATGGCATAACCTAGGGGACAAAGATGTAGCACAAGATGAAGCACTATAGCAACTACACTCTCTCCGAATGGAAAACAATCTCGAAGGACTGAACCAATAAAATAATAATAACAATAAGTACAGCGAGTACTATCTGCTCTGGGTGATTATGAAACGATCTGCCGCTTTGTTGTTTCCTTTTAGACACCTCTTATGACAGCACAGAAAATACGTTAGGATAATTCTGAAGAACATGACTCAATCAAAAATAGTTAAGTATGGGCTATTAATAGCTAATATTTCATTGTTTTTTATTTGTTGAAATTCACTCTGAAAAAGGCCGGTGGCAGCACTAAATGGCCACTAAATAGCAAAAAGCTACTGCAAGATGTAACACCATCAATTGCACTCTAAGCGGAAAACGTTTTGAAGTGTTTTGGCAAAGTGCAGTGATGGCATCCGCCCTGGACGATGATAAAACCATCTATCAACCACTTCGTTGCTTCATTTTAATTGCCTCTTACGACAGGCAGGAAATACGTCAAGGCTGTTCTAGAACCCCTACCTACAGGGCTAATCTCTAATCTCTAATCGCGATCCTCGATAAATACTGCTTTTACGTCTTCTGTCAAATTTTGACAAAATCGTAATTTTTTGCTCTTGGCCCACTAGTGGTAACAACCTATTTCCCCCTTTAAATTAGGTAAAATATTACGTATTTTAAATGAATCTGGGTAAAGTATTAGTGGGTAACCTAGTTTATTTTGGAAATTAGGTAGTTAAAAACGCGGTAGGCTAGGTAATCATCGTTTGGTCACACTCAATGTATTTTAACAGATTTGAAAAATGAAATCAACGCATGGTCAGTTTCAAAAGCCTCTCACGATGAAAATAAAATTTAACTATTTTTTTTTAAATACTAGATACCCAGTATTTTCAACAAGGTGCCTAGGTATTAAATAGCTAAATAGTAAATTCACCAGGAAAAACTTCGATCAGAGAACTTGGTAGAAGTTAAACTAACTAAGTCATATATTCTTGAAACTTGATAAAAGTATCTTACAAAATAAAATAGGTAAACTTCGTACTTTTATCTATAATTCCCAACACTATGGCCCACATGCTTAAATTACAGAGTTTTACAGGCAAGTTTTCCTAATTACCTGGATTTTTTTGATTTTATTCACACGGGCGGTTTGCAACAACAAGCAGAGCAAAAGCCATCTATTTATGGCGGACTGCAATTTGTGGTGCGGTATGATTTCCCCGCCACGTTGAGGAGGAAATCCTTTAATTCATAACCGACATCGCTTTTTTATTTGCCCTGCATGGCTCATAGATGGAGTGCATATAAGCAGGTCATGCATCAGAAGTCTATGCCAAGTAGAATGTTAGTTTTCAAAAGTTTGCTGGTTGGTGTAATCTGTAATTTGATAGCTTTACGAAATGACAATAATAGGGACCTCGGTAATAACATTGGAAAATCCCGTTTCACCCAAGTAGAAATCCGGCCCAGAAAATTTTTATTAAACCTATGTCACTGATGGACCACGCCTAAACGGCGTGAGTCATTAGTGACCCATGCTCAATAAAATGATTGGTACTAATTCTACCACGAAATTGGGGTCACTGAGCAACCCATAAAAACCCAACATCTTCCTATAGGTATGCCCACTTGTCATTTCAAGTATTGTGCTGCGCGGTTAATGGCAATATATCTAGTGACTGTAAGGTTACTGCAATAGTGAGTGCAAAATAAAGCAAACGTGTTTTTTTATAATTAGTTTTTATTCAATCTCCTTATTCCGCGTACAGGTACGTTGTTCAGAACGACTTCAAAGCAGCCGTGTCTTGTCCTGTTCAGTTGCTTAAACCGGTACAGGTAATGCGATCAATTGACGATGACCCAAATGTACCCCAGCCCGCTTATAATCCGAATCCACTACCTTCTTCGTACGAAGAAATTCTACCAGGCAGAGTAATGGTTGTTTGATCAGTACAGAAAAATGTTATGTGCGCAAGTTTTGTTAAGCGTGAATCACAGATGGATCGCGTCGCCGAGACGCGGTCCATCTGTGACTCATGCTTAACAAAATAAAATTGAGTGGAAACGGGTTCACCATATAGCAATACCAACGAGAACAACCTTGATGTTGTATATTTTTTTTAATATGGGACAAGAGCCATTGAGGCCCGATTTTTCATTGGTTCATGCTTGACAAAATAAAATACCGGAATAACAGTACATTGCAAATTCTAAATTTCATATTTCTTAAAAAAGTATTTTTATTCCTTAATTTTTTATCTTGACTAAGAAACATAATATCAATTGATGAATATTCAAACGAAAATATATTTTTAATTTCAATTTTTTGCTTTATAGTAAAATATATATTTGAAAAAACTTGTTAGGTTTGTTTTTTGACTTAAATTTTAAAAAAATAGCCGGTGATTCGAATCGATTCGACGTACAAATTTCATAATTAGTGCTAATATTAGGTCAAGGAAGGATACACAAATTAATTCACATATACTAAGCTTTGAATTTGCCTTGCGGTATATAAGTCAGCCGGAAATTTATTGTTTGTGAACAAGTTTGAAAGAAAAGAAAAAAACCCTAAAAAGGCTATTGAGGATTGTATTGGAAATATGCAAAGAACTTCAGCAGCAAGTTTAGATCTCGAGCTGCAAAGGTAATAAAACATAGCTCAATAAAAAAAAAAGTAGTCGTTGAAACATGTTTTGTTAAGCATGCGTCACTGTTGGAGCGCGCCGCCGAGGCGCGATCCATCAGCGAATCATGACAAAATAAAATTTCTGATTGGGATAGTACGCAATATAGCATTGACGAGAATATTTAAATGTAAATTCATTCCAAGCAAAGTTAGAAAAGCTCAAAAATAGCCTAATGAGTAATACACCATTAATATGGCAAGGAAGTGCTTCAAACAAAACTGAAATCGTTAGCGGAAAGCAGCGAGAGTATGAACAGCTGAGATTTCATTATCAAAGACACTCATGTGAGCGGACAACCCTGAACAATACCCTCTGCCAGAAGCTACTCCGTGACCATAGGGTTGGTGTTGTTTGAAAGATATGTTTTTTCCGGTTCGTCCGAGCCTATCCAAGTTATTACAGCCTAGGTGGAGTGGTGGGCATGGATTAACAAACCCTACTTGCCGGAACTCAAACCCGACGAGATCTTCAACCTACGATGCCAACATGGTAATAACTAGACTATCGTACCTGACAAATAGAATAAAGCGTAGCTAATGCTATCTGTCCTGGATTATGACATATATTGCAAATGTTCAGAATATTTGTCCGTCAACGTCCCCTTCTCCAATCCTGGGTTTAATAACTTGGCCGAAACAAAAATGTGTTGTTTTATTTTTTATTGAAATTTACTCTAAGCAAGACTGGATCCAATGCCTCAAAGGAGCAAATTAACGGCCACTTAATAGCAAAGAGCTACTCAAAGATGAGTATCGGCAACTGCACTTTACACTGAAACCATCCCAAACAGAACTGAACCGTCGTGGTAAAGTGCACTGAGTGGTATATGCCCTGGGTGGTGGTAAAACTATCTACTGCTTTTTTGTTCCCGTTTAGTCGCCTCTTACGACACACAAAAAATACGTTAGAAGTGTTCTAAACCTCGTACCGTCAACACTAACCCTGCTCGTGCTCGTCCATAAGTGACCGAAGGTATTTCTTAGGGTTTTTCTGAGAGTGAACTACGTACAAATTTATCAAAATTATCGAAAATTATCGCAATTATTTTATACATTCTAATTGTCGGTTATGTACCTTGGCTCCATCGGTTATGATGCCATATATAGTGAGCACCTTACTCTTCTTTTTGATGTAGAACGATACGTCAAAAATGAGAGAATTTGAAAGAGAATTTGAATACACGGAAGTCGCCACAGTCACGATAAAATTAATTACTCAAAGTAGAAGTATGTTGGAAATTTAGCCGATACAGTGTATTTGTATATAAGAAACACTGGGATTTGCTTATTTATCTCCTTCAATATTTTTTAACTTTGATACAGAAAAACAACGACGAATTATTTTAATGCTTAATTACTTATTATTATTATGAAAAGGTATTTATAAATACGATAGTAATCTGGTTACAATTTGCATCTCGAGTTATCTGTGTCAGATCATTCTTCATCCTGGAATGTTTGACTTGAAAATCACTATGTACGGATATAAGATTATAGTGGTAACAGTCGCACTTCTATTCGTAAATATATTCCCTTTTACATCATCAGCATCAACAGGTAAGAATTTTTAATAATGATTTTTAAAAAAGTTTTTTTAATACTAAACAAATGGCCATTTTCACTATTATCTTGACGGAAATGAAATAAATAAAAATGGAATGGAACTAATAAAATTTTACTAAATCAGGTCAGGTATATTTTGTGAACACATGATATTTATCTAGTATGAATCACTGATGGATCGCGCCTACAAGGCGCGGTCCAACTGTGCTTCATGCATGACAAAGAAAAATTTCCTTGTAGTATCACATGAATGAATATTCAAACTGGTCATCAGTCAAGTCCGACAAATATCTGAATCATGCAAGTGGCACCAGGTGGATTCATGTCCTATGGGACATGCTCAACCGGTGAAATACAGGATGGACAGAGCGTACATTTTACAGAACAGTACAGGAATAATATGTTATAAACTTATCATATTGATATCATGTGCATGTGTTTCAAAACCTTATTTAGCTTTATGTTATCGACCATAGTTTCAGCCTTATCTATTTCATTTTGTGTATATTTGTTTACTCAGTGCTTTTATTTATCTTTTTTCGTAGTGTTTAGAAGTTGCTGTCATCCCTTTATATAAACCACGCCGTTATTTCTTTATTCTCACGGTTCTCCACAGCTGTTTTCTATTTATGCTGATGTAGTGCAGCCTCATTTTCTCATCCAGTATAGCTCGAAGTGCTGCCACGTGTTTTGTTTGTTAAAATTTACTCAAACGCTGGAAGCAGCACCCAAAACAAACCAACTAACGACCAATTATATAGAAAAAAGGCTACTACAAGTATAGTACAAGCAACTGCACTCTAAGCGAAAACATCCCACTGGAATAATAAAGTGCAGTATGTGGTATCTGTCCTGAGCGATGACAAGGTATCTATCTACCAATTCTCAGTTACCTGTAGGGTTGGGCAAAACCGAATCATTTGGAATTCAAATCTGATTCGGATAATTTTCTCGAATCGGATCAAATCGCTAATTCCGAGTAAATAAAAATATCCCCCTTTTAGCATTACAACTTGTCCCCATTGTAAAAATCAAGACATTTATAGTCTATAGTGTATATTTTCAATTTATACTCCGTGTCTAAGAGCAACAATTTTAATATTTTGACGAGAAAATACAAACAATTTTGGTCAAATTTCACCAAAATCGATTGCATTTTATCGTTAAAATAGAAAATTTCACTTCATTTGGCAAGATTTTGTGCCCATGAACGATTCATGATTGATTCGAATATTGTGTGCTTCGAATCGATTCAAATCACCGAATCAAATTGTCCAGCTCTAGTTACCTATTAATCGCCATTCACGACATGCAGGAAATACAGTTTTGTTATCTTAGCAAAAAGATAGCAGTACATATACAAACAAAAACAAAAATTTTTCTGATTGTGAATAAAAATACACTTTTAAAGTGCAAGAAAATTGTTCTACCTGTTATTTCTCATTGTAAGCGTGTGCATTGATCAAATCTAATTTCGCAAGTTAAGGACTAGAAAGATTCTTCGAAACTGTCATTCCATGCTCAACTTGTAGTGAATCGGTAAAAGATGAATTGAAGATACTCAAGATGAAAATAGGAAATATTAAGAGACACGGTTTCATCTGCGTCCATGCTTGACGAAAGAAAGGTTATCGATGCCGGGGTAGAGTGCCCGGTCATTAATTTGTTTTGGTGACATGTTTTGTTAAGCATGGGCCACTGATGAATCGCGCTGTTGAGGCGTGGACTATTTGCAACTCATGTTTGACAAAATTTCTAGTTGAGTATCGGAAGATTCGTGACACTAATCACAAATCACTTTTTGTTACAGTACACAAAGAAAAACAACCACTTTCAATACCGCAGTTAAAACAATTTCATTCTTTTGAGGAAGAATACAACTTTCAAACAACTTTTTATGATGAGAATGCAAAAGCTAGAAGAAAAAGAACCGCATCGACAGGTTATTTATGCCTTGAATTTTTTAATCTTGAAAATCAATGTTTGTTATATAAAATATTTTTTCACCCGCAAAATAATATAGTTAGCGATAAAATTAGATGCAATTATCAGATTTTATTTTTTTAGCCACTTCTTGGAGTGGATCACCCTGATCAAGGCCGTGTACCAGCTGTCACTTATAGGGTAAACATTCAGGCAAGTGCTTGTGAAAAAAGGGAATGTATTAAACTCATTCCAGATAATATATTTGGTATTAGCACCTCAATTACCCTTTTTGGAACTTTTTTTTTATATTTTATTTTTTTTTTATTTGTAAATACATTTAGTACTTTTTGCTATTTTTTTCCCAATCATTGAAAAATTACCTATCAATCAAAGCAAAATAAGAATTTTCTTTCAAATGTATCTGATATATTTTCAGCAAACAATGCCTGTTACACAGATGAACATAATTGTGGGGAAAATGCTGTTTGTGTGATAACTTCATTGTTCGATTACAAATGCAATTGCGAAATTGGATACGTTGGAGATGGGCACAATTGTACAGGTAAGATATTTGGGTAAAACTGGCCGGAACCGAATCCTTTGTAATTCGAATATGATTAATCAAATCTGATAATATTTTTGAATTTGATCGAATATATAACAAATATACCGTTTAAACCGTTACGATTGCTTAACCCTCGCATTATCTCAAAAAAGGTTCTATAATTACGAGTTCACTAAGAATAAAATTAAAAATAAAAAAGCAATATTTTACTCGATTCCTACTTCGTCTATAAGGGAAGAAAACACAATTTAATACGTATTTTTCCGCTAGAACAAACAGGTTACAAATCTTTATTTATTCTTATGATCAATTTACGATTATACTGTAACAAAAAGGCAACAAAATCACTGGTCTTTAACAGTAATTTTACTTGGCGGTATTGAAAAAAATCAAAATTGGCTTTTTTGGTCAAATATGGAGTGATGATGGTACGCACCGCAAAGATGCGGACCCTCAGCAGTCCATAATTGACATAAATCTCATCAACATATGGAATTACTGCTCATGACTAGTAAATTTACTGTGCTTTGATACAGTGTTTTTTGTTACTTGTTACATGGTAATTCGAATAATCACCGAATTTAATTGCCAGTCCTGATAGAATATACAAAGCAATTTCAGTAATTGCAGTTTCCAAAAGTTCAAAATTGCCGTTTTTTTTTAATGCCGTTTTTATTTAATATCGGTAAATAAAAGGACTGTTAAAATAATACTACACCGTTGTTGCTGTGTAACTATAACATGTAGGGCAATTGCGGTAAGACGCAGAGATCGACCTGGAGTGAAATATGATAATGAAAAATGGAAAGCCATTTTCACAGGTTGAAATGAAATATGTAGAGGTAGCAATTTGATATTGGCAGAACAACCATATAAGTAAGGTGATAATTCAAAACTAACCACGCGTGAGATATTCAAGCCCGTTTCAGGAAACCAGATCAAGTTACTGGGAGTTTCCAAAGTTTTGAGATGATGTCATCAAAGTAGGAGTTCATATGAAAAAACAATAGTTGAAAATTTTTGAAATGCAAATACATGCTATATATCACTCGGCCAGAGAAAATAAAGTCGAAAAATAATATAGGAGTTGGTTGAATTCTTTATGGACTAAAGAACATAACGGGGCTCTCCAATTTTTACAACGACGTTACTACTAGGACTAAGCAATTCAATTCGACAAATCGAATCGATTCGAAGCACAATTTATTTGAATCGGTCAACATCAGAGTGTTTTTCTCTTAACGGCATGTTCCCTCAGTGTTCTATGCCTCACAAAACATTTTCTCCTCCATTTTTTTGATAGTATAGGCCACTTTTTATTGATATTCACATTGAGCAAGGCCGGAAGCAGTTCCTGAAAGTAAAATGAACCTACTGACGGCCACTTAATAACAAAGAGTTAATATAGAATGTAGTACCCGCAACTGCACTCTAAGCGAAAACTTGCAAATTGCAGTAAGTTTTTAAATTTTACCCAAAAAATGCAAGTTATACATAGATTTCGATATTTTGATAATTGATCAGATATCAAAAGTAAAATTGAGGCATTTATTATTTTTAAACCCAGTTAATGATGCGGTGCGGTATAATATTCAAATCTGATTCGAATTCCACACGATTCGATTTTGCCAAGTCCTCATTACCTCCACACTGTAACAAAAAATGCAACAAAATCACTCGGTCTTCTACTTTGCGGTATTGAAAATTGACTTTTTTGGCCAAATATGGGGTGTTGATAGACCGCACCGCCAAGTGCGGTCTAGCAACAGCCCATAATTGGCATAAATCTCATCAACATGGCGTTTTTTAACTTTAAAAAATATGGAATTACGGTAAAAACCAGAAAATTATTACTAGGTAACCTAGTTTCACTTTCAAAACTGGTCAGTATTTAAATTAAAAACCAATTAAACTAGATAAATATCGTTTGGCTCGCATGAGGCATTTTAATATATTTGAACGTCCAAAACTTCAAATAGCCTATTTTGAAAGTTTTTTTTTCATAATAAAAATATGATTTGCTTATTTTTTGTATTATTTTTTAGTTTTTTTTCAGATATGTAGTTGTAACTATTTCATCTAGTAAACTTACTAGGTTAAATTTGAAACGGAAAACTCGAAAAAATTTGTAAAAAATAAATGTAGTCAAAGTGTTGTATCGTTGGCTTTACTCTTGCCTTGCAGATAGAACGTGTAAAGTATTGCTGTCCATCTGTGGCTCATGTTTGACAATTAGATTTGTGGAAAATTTGACAACATTTACATTTTCAAAACGTTTTTTTTTTTGTGCGAATTCCATATAAACAGGCACCAAAGCCCTAAAGTTAAAATTATAGGCTCAAAATACGACTCTAATATAGAAGAAACTAGAATATATTTATTTTGCAAATAATGCCTTTAATTTCAAGGTATTGGGTTTAAAAAGTGGGTTATCTTCAGAGATTCCATTGAAATTTCATTTCTATCGCTTCTTTTTATTCTTTCTTTTAATACAACTCTGCATGGAGTATTGCTGTCACATTTGGGAGGGTGTCGCTGCTACTGTTCTTAACATACTCGATCGTATTCAACGGCGCGTGGTCAATACGATTGGCCCTAAACTTTCGTTTGTGAAAACTTAAGCTCGTGAAAACAAACGGTAATTCTTTGATAAAAGTTTATCGTTTTTAGATAATGCAGTTTGCAGGGTGCTTTTACGTTCTTGTTTGATACCGCATTTGTTTATTTTATTTTCCTATTTCTTTTTATTATTAGAAACTGACGAAGTGTACGTACGTCTGAACGGAGTGGTTACATCAAATGCTGGAGTAAACCAAGGGCGGGTCGAAATATATCATGATGGAAAATGGGGGGCAATTTGTGACGACGGGTGGGGGATCGAAGAAGCCCAGGTAATTTGCCGAATGGCTGGATTTCGGGATGCGGTTGAGGCTCCCTTGGCAGCGCATTATGGTCCAGTAGTTATCGACATTTGGTTATCAAATGTGGTCTGTGATGGTTCAGAAAATAGCATCAAGGATTGTCAACATAGTGGTTGGGGAAATCACTCTTGTAATAATGGGGAGGAAGCTTCAGTTGTGTGTACAGGTGAGCAATTAATTACAACTTTTTTAGATACACATTCTTTTCTAAGCTGGGACAAAGCTTCATCCTCGCGGGAGATGTTAAACACTTTTGATTGAAATCGAGGTGAGTTGGTTATGACGAGACGGCCTTGTCAGAACTCGAAACCCGAGATCTTCAACCTGGCTTACTAACGTGTTAACCATTAGGCTACACCAACACTTTGGCTACACACTTCAACAACTCGGTCATTCAAATCGTTTCAAAGGATAAATTATTCGATTCATTTGTCAATCGATGATACTGCGATATGAAATGTCATTTTCTTAAGCTTGAGTCACAGATGGCCCGCGCCTCCACGGCGCGATCCCTCAGTGCCTTATGTTTAAAAAAGTTCTTCATCAATTTTTTGACAGGAATAAAAAGAAGTACTTGTGGAAAAAAGTAAAATTTTCAAAGTTCACCGAAAACATCAAAATATATATTTCAGTAATCTGATAATATAGCAAAAAGTAATGGTAGAAACAGTAATTGTGTTATTGGAACAAAATTATCGATTCGATTCGAAAAAATTTCGGAATTAGATTTGAATTCTAAATGATTCGGTTTTGCCCAGCCAACACAAACCTCTAGTGTCGACTCAACCACATAAAGACCATCTTACCAAATAATAATTTCTTCAAAGGAAATAACGTTCGTTTGGCCAATTCCAAATACAATTACGAAGGAAGAGTCGAAATTTATCATTCTGGAGAATGGGGGACGATAGCAGATGATTCTTGGGATACCTTGAACGCCTTAGTGGTTTGTCGAATGTTAGGATTTCCTGGTGCAGTATGGGGAATTCAAGACGCTCATTTTGGAGAAGGATCTGGAAAAATATGGCTGAACGACGTGTCATGTATAGGAGATGAACACAACCTAGAATATTGTCGAAATTCTGGATGGGGAGTCACTGACACGGATCATAGTGAGGATGCTTCTGTTGTCTGTATACCTAGTAAGTGTTACTAAGCAAAGATGGATTTTCCGGAGTTTTCCGGAGTTTTCGAATATGCTGCTGAAGAATATACATATAAGAAACAAAAAAAGGTTAATTCAGAAGGCTCCTTCGTGAAAAGTTATTCATCTCCCGTGTTCGAATGGTTATGATTGAACAATATCTATTTTTAAAACAGGAAAAATTCTCAAAATATTTTAATATAGTTGAATAATATATATATCACGATTAAACTGCAACAAAGGTATAGGGAATTTACCGTTCCATTACCAGTAATTGTTTAGTTATTTATCCCAAGTATAAACTATTGGTGAACCACATCTTGTATATTTTTAAACTTATATCACCAATTAAAATTACTGTCAAAGAGCAGTGATTATACTGCATTTTTATCACAATGTATTATACACTGTAACAAAAATGAAACAAAATCACTAGTTTTCGACGCGAAGGTGCAGTCCATAAACAGTCCATAATCGGCATAAATCTCATCAACATGGCGTTTTTACAAATTTGGAAATATGCAATTATTGCAAATGACCAGTAAATTTACTGTAATTTTGTTACAGTGTATGTAACAATTGTTTTCAGCACTCATGGTCCGTCTACATGGATCGCCGGCAAAGCACCAAGGCAGAGTGGAAGTATTACATGACGGTGAATGGGGTACAGTATGTGACGATGAATGGGATTATGCTGCTGCAGATGTGGTTTGTCGCATGTTGGGTTATACCAGAGCAGATTCTGCTGAAGGCGGAGCTTACTTTGGCGAAGGGAAGGGCAGGGTCTGGTACAATAGCGTCAATTGTACTGGAAATGAGGATAATATTGATGAATGTGATATTGTTATTGGGGATGGTACTTGTGGACATGATCGTGATGCTTCAGTGATATGCATACCTACAAGTAAGGCAACTTTTATAGTAACCTGTACTTTACTGAATCTTTGAGTCGTAAACATTACAATTGTGTGAATTAACAGAACGTTAAATATGCATTTCTACTTGACTTGTATTATTTGTTTTCTTAACATCTTAATTCTGTATGTGCATAACACACAATCGCGATATCAATTTTCCATTTGATATAATTCATCAAAACGGATCCCTAAAAGTGTTTCGTAAAATAGTTAGGTTTTATTCAATGTATGTACTATTTTTACCCAAAGTTGATTCGCTCCGATATTCTTATTTAATGTCATTTATTGAAGAAAATCGAACGAAATAAAATATAAAAAAAATAAATCAATAAGCCTGTGCTAATATAAGTGTTATCTAATATGGAGCCTTGCTCGGGGTGCGTGATCATAAAAAGTTTCGGATTGCCGCTGTGAACCTGTCAATGACTTTCTTTAAGAAAGATTTCATATTAAACTTCTTTGGAGGCATCACAAAAAAATATCGTTGACCGCATCTATCTAAATATAACATTTCATTTCGACGGTACTGACCTAATCGCAAACCCTAGACTGGAAACGTGGACCATTCGAAACGTCATAGGACCCACTGGTGAACAGTGACCAGTAACTGAGAACAACATTATTAAAATTGCAGAAAAATCACTGTTATCTGAAGGTAATTTTACTTGAAAAAATTCAAATAAACTTTAAAAAATCGATGTTCTATTTTACGCTCCAGAATCAACTAGTAAAGTTCGTTTAGTTGATAATATAACTGATAAACAAGATCGCGGCCGAGTAGAAATTCTACACAACGGAGTTTGGGGAACAATATGTGATGACAGCTGGGATTTTGAAGATGCAAGAGTGATTTGTAGGATGCTACATTTTGAAAATGCAATGGAGGCACCAGGAAATGCTGAATTCGGAGAAGGAACAGGTGTAATTTGGATGGATGAAGTTGAATGCGAGGGAGATGAGACAGACATTAAAACTTGTCCACAGAGAATATGGGGTCTACATAATTGTGGACATGACGAGGACGCATCTGTTGTGTGTGTGGGTAGGTAGAATATAAATTTATTGATAACAAATTTCAAATAAAAAGCAACATATGCAGAGTTGAATTTACATGCCAACCCGAGCATTCAGGGTGGTCAAGATCGTGATAATATTTGTATAATTCTTTATTTAAGTTTAGTTTAATATAAAAATTAAACATGTACAATGTCGTAAGCTTTACCTGGAATAAGCATTAGTAATTAAAACCCTATTCGGATTGGGTAAACTCTAAAATTCAGAACCATAGGTCAAGCTCCATATTACACAGTACGATCAAATGATTGTCGGAGTTAACGTTAATGTGAATGTTCTGGTTTTTCAAACAACAATCAATATATTTCAACCAAATGTTTTCAGATCACATATTTCGATTTCGAATTGGAACTGACCAGGTTCGGCTATAATCTGGATTGGCTATACCTACTTTTTCTCTTATAGCATTTGGATTTTATCAATACACAAACTTTTATTATGTCGAGCATAAGTCACAGATAGACTGCGCTCGATGGCGCAATACATCAGTGACTGCATGCATGACAAAGCATTTTTGTAAATGTATGAAATTGATTTTTTTTTGGTTTTTGCTTCAGATATTGACGAATGTTCTGATTCTGGAATGCATAATTGTGATATCCATGCACTTTGTTCAAACATACCAGGAAAATTTGTTTGTACTTGTAAGAGTGGGTGGAGAGGAAATGGTATTTATTGTAAAGGTAGCTTTAATAAACATCTTTATATATCGTTTATACTGAATTGATGGTATGGTGAAGACACGCACTTTGGTATTCTGAGATTACATTGAGAGAATCTCCTGCAAAACTACTTAAAACAGGAGTCATACTTGGCCATAAACATGGCCTGTTTTAAATTAGCAAATGAAGGGTATATATTATAAAAATAGCCTTCTATTTTAAGAAGGCTGTATACCCTGTCGTTTTATATTAAGATTTTCTCATACTTTTATTTCTCTTATACTTCAGATACAGGCGTATTGCACCCATCTCAAATTTAGTGACATATTTATTTAACTTTATCAACTACCAATGTTTTTTGAACCATCCAAACAAAACCCCTTTCCATCATTTTCTTTTCCTAATATCTAAATTTCAGACATTGATGAATGCATTGAATCAAATAATTGTGACCCAATTAACGGAATTTGCACTAACACAGATGGGGGATACCTTTGTTCATGTCCTACTGGTTGGAGTGGTAACGGAAGCGAGTGTATTGGTAAGTTATCAATTGACTGTTGGATTCGTTTGTCAATTTTATAAATTGGAGTAAAATTGACTTAGATTTGGGTTTCCGTTAGGTAATTTTATTTTTCTCATATAAAACTGTTCGGAACGGGTCAAGGGCAACCCCACACGGCTGGATATAGTATAAAGTAAAAGGAGTTCTAAGAAAGCAAAAAAAGTAAGGCTGTTGAACGGAAGTGCGTTTTCTGTAGTTTGACCGAACCTATCTAAATTATTAAACCTTGGTTTGGGGTTTAAGGTTTGATCTACCGAACGGATGTAAACTAAATAAATGATGTATGTGCTTTAGCTATGGTGGATGCTTTTGAAATTTTATTCGATATTTGCACACTGGTTTTAATAAAATATTATATGAGAAAGATTAAACAATATTAAAAATAGAAGTATTTCCAAATAGCCGTGTAGAAGTGCCGTCTAAACTCATATTGCCTGAATCGGTATCGGCAAATGAGGTTGTTGTAAAATTTTCAAAGCCTTGATGTGAGCACATTGTCCAATAAGTAGCACGATATTCTGTAGAAACTATGTTCGTTAATTCAAAAACTTGCTTAAGAATATAGCATAATGATGCCCGCCAGCCAATCAGCAGGGTTTTTGTATTTGTAACTCTCCCGCCGAAACAAGAACCTTTAGTGTCTATATTTCAATTGGTTGCTAGGCTGCATGATGTGTAATAACATTGTTGGATTTTTATTTAACCAATTCATTTAGTTATCTGTATTAGTAAAAAATAGTTCACAACTTTGCACCATCAAATATGAATATAAATCAGCCGCAGTCCCATCGATATCAATGACTAAGCAGTCAGGATAATTATTTTTTTTAGAGGGATTAACTGTATCAAAGCTTGCCGGAATAATATCAGGAGTTGTCATAATTTCCTTGATCATTGTTGTTCTCATAATCTGGAGATTTACTGAGGAACAAAGAACTTGTGATCTGCTGCATGCATACGGTTCCCAACAAAGAACGACATCAAGTATTCATTTATTCAATTATTATTAATTAATTGATCGTATTGTAAAGCTATACAGTCTGTCATTTCCTCAATCATAGACTGTTGATAAAACGTACCGACGAGGTGCGTTCTATCCACAGCCCATATTTGGCACAAATCTCTTCTACAAGGCGATTTCAAATTTTAGAAATACGCAATTACTGCAAATAAAATGTGAATCCACTGTCGTTTTTGCAGCGTGTTTTCACTTCATCATTTTATTTATTTTTTTTTTGTTTATATTTTTTATGCCTTTCCGCATCTTACTTAAAAAATTTTGGATTAGTTTATATATTTGTTTGTTTAGTTATTATGGGCATGATCAATCGGTACTTATGCTTGACAACGGAGAAGCAAAAAGTCATTTTTTAATTTTTTTATTCTGGTCAGTTATACTATCTCATTCAGCCTATTCCTTTCATCCTTTAAAAACATTTTCTCTGGTTCTGAAATTTTGCGAATAAAGGGCATTTTCTATTTCTTGAAAATTTATGGGGCATAGTATTGTTGTTGATAACTTTATGTGTGACTTCAGGTTAATTTAATCGGACAATTCAGTTTGTTTACTCGAATTCATCAGTGGTGTTCTCGTGGTTTATACGTCAAAAACGTAGGCTGAAGGTCTCGTGTTCTAGAGTCCAGTTCGCAAATCTATACCCACCACCCAGCCCAGGCAATGATAAATTTAGACTCTTCTATCAGAAGTGGCCTATTGTGTATGTGGGTTACATCAGAGTGATCTATTCATAGGAGGGATTAAAAAACCTACAAGAATAGTAATAGAAAACGAATAGAAATTATGAGTGTCGTAATTATTTATTCAGGCTGCTGAGCAGGATGGAATGAACCAACTAAACGGCAGAGCAGGGAATGTTTTTCATGGTAATTTGAAAATATTTTTTTTAAAAAATATAAAACGTGGCATCATTTTAATATCTCGAAAATGGATTCACTAACGTATATTACATGAGCGAAATTTAAAAGAAAGGTCAAAAATAAATATTTCAAATCATAGTTTTACCCAATATTATAGAGTACAAGTATTATTATTACAAGTACAAGTGGAAAAGTGTTCACCTAGACGAGCAAAAATTAAAATTGAATTCATATAGCCAAGTCGAAAAAATGCACACGCTTTCGTAAAGCGTGGAGCAGTGATGGATTGAGCCGCCAAGCCACACGTTAAATTATAATGAGTGCAATTTACTCTGGAGATGGTCGAACCATGTCCTTGTTTCCTCTCAGGCACCTCATCCCGTACCCACATTTGTCCACTTACATCGCTTTTTGATATAGATTTGCGCAAGTTGATCGTGGATAGCGCAACCAAGGCTAGCCGATGTTTATGTTAAACCAAACAGTTTTTTCACTGAAATAATTGGATAAG
Source organism: Styela plicata (assembly GCA_963675895.2). Classification (NCBI taxonomy): domain Eukaryota; kingdom Metazoa; phylum Chordata; class Ascidiacea; order Stolidobranchia; family Styelidae; genus Styela; species Styela plicata. The sequence continues at coordinate 8,803,669 of OZ023152.1, forward strand.
ATCAAATCGGAAATTATATGAAGACTTGAAAATGACCATACACGTGTTTTTAATCATTTTCTCAGCTTTTTATAAGAGCTGGGCTAAACCGAATTATTGAAAATTTAAATATGATTTAAATACCTCTTTCGAATCGAAACGTATCACTAATTTCATATAGAATGCGAATGTTCTTCTTTTCCAGTACATTTATTCCCGTTATCAAAACAGGAAATCTCTTGGTACAAGTTTTCTAACATTATATAAACGGAGTATTACAAGCCATGTGTCATTGTCATTTCACACATCATCTTTAGTGACCAAAACAAATTTCGAAAAATACTAATTCTAGTACTAGTTCCGATAATTTATGACTATATATAATCTGTACTTCAAATCCTGGATTGAAATGTCCAGCCGAACTTGTAACATTGCTTTACTTTTGCAGTGAATGGGAACATAAACCTGACATAGTCTAGTCAATGCTGAAGCAAATTTGGACAAAGAAGTTGTTGTATGCAGACTGATTAAAAACTGTCCAGAATGACTGCTTTTCTTCCAAATGTGCTTTCAAAGCATTGAGAAGGGAGTTTCAAATGAAGATGTTTCGTTGAAATTCCTAAAAAGAAACAAACGGTTTCAAGTCGGAAAAATTGTTTAAACATTTATTATCAGACATGGAGCAATGGTGGTTCGAGTGGCAGAAGCGTTGTCCCATTGTGACTCATGTTATACGAAAGAAATTTTGGATTGGGTTTCGTGGGTCTCTATGAATGGAAATGAAAATAAACATCTATGTATTTCATAGTATGAGTCCATGTTTTATATTTTTGAAGGGCCTTTTGTTTAAAATAAGAAAGCATTTATTTTTTCGAATTGTTTCGAACCATTTGGAATTCAAATCTGATTTGAATATTTTTTTTCTAATCGGATCGAATCGCTAATTCCATGTAAATAACTCCATTAATACTACTAAAACTTGTCTTCATTGTGAATATCGAAAATTTGTATAGTTCATGTTCCATTTTTAATTCACATTCCACGTCTGGGAGCACCAATTTTCATATTTTATTGAAAAATACATTCGATTTTGGTCAAATTTGACCAAAATCGATTGCATTTTGTCGTTAATGTCATTAAAATGAAAATTCTAGTTCATTTTACAAGTTTTTATTTTTATAGACAATTCACCATTGATTCTAATAAATTTTAATTCGAATCGATTCTAATCAACGAATCGAAACGCCCAGCCCTAACTGCAGAATTGCAGTAGGGTATTGTAAGTGATGTTTTCATAATTGCTTCTGCAAAAAGGCAATTTATAATCAGGTATAAGGCACTAATTGCAAGATTTAATTACATTTTAGAAATCGAACAGTGAGACAGTATTTTGTAATACTTTTTATGCTTTCTCCATTCAATGATCGCACGTGCACTTCCTATATCAGAATAAATTTGAAGGGACATATTTTGTCAAGTATGGATTTCTAATGGATAGATCGGCCGACGAATCGTCCTCTATCTATAGCTGGGGCTGGGCAAAACCGAATCATTTGAAATTCGAATCTGATTCGGATAATTTTCTCGAATCGGATCGAATCGCTGAACCTATTTTTACTATTACTGTTATTATATCCATTTTGATTATGAGAGAACTTACAGTTGAAAATAACAAATATCAACATGAACATACTCAAAAGCGATATATTTTCAAATACACTCCAGTCCTGAGGCTAAAATTGCCATTTCAACGACAAAATACAATCGATTTTGGTCAAATATGATCGAAATCGATTGCATTTTGCCCATAAAAATGAAAATCTTCCTTCCTTTAGCAAGCTTTTGCTCCTATCACCGATTTACGATTGATTCGAATAATCTGTACTTCGAATCACCGAATTGAATTGTTCTACCCTATCTATAGCCATGCTTACTAGAATTTCTGGATGGGATTTAGCCTCGATGTGACAAATTTTTCAATACTATCCTTTTGTGAACTCGTATATAACGTTTAAGTTTACTATGTACGTTGGAACAACGATTCAAATTTGAGCAGTTAGTAATTCAAAAAAGGAAACCTGCTCTGCGAGTAACGGATTTTAAACATAATCTAGCTACCTTCTATATGGACCGACATGAACATGGGCCCAAAAAAGTGTGGTACCAAACACGAAGCTGGTTTAAATAAATGATTGATAGTAGTAGAAGAGGTCTAAAATCAGAGAAAAAAGAGTCTAAACCAGGTATATTGACTCTACCTAGCTCGAACTAACTGAATTGAATGAAAAGGGGAAAATGTATGGAGCCAATAATTCATCAATTGTACAGAAATATTTTAGCGATAAACAAACTGACAACATCTCATCCAACAAAAAACTAAGTTCATCGTGTGCTTTCGTTGGGGCATATCCTAACTCGTTAAGTTGTCTGGTGAAGTTGGGTTATGCCCTGACGAAAGCTCGCAATAAACTTGCGTTTTCGTAGAATGAGTTGTTGCCAGTCTGTATTACTATTCTAATACTATCTTATTCAAGCATCTTTGCAGAGGTATCTACACACGTATCCAAAAGTCTAAGAAAACGGGGGAAAGCAAGACCGATAGTTCACTGGCCTTTATCTACTATTTCGATATTTCAACGCTAATTTGTTTGTTTGTTGATAATTATCATGAATTGTTGCTAATGTGTTTATCGACGCTACTATTATGTTGCTTTGTTGCATGACACCTGAAATGGATATGTTGCCACAGGTTTTCACAATTTCGCATTTAACCTGGCTTCGTAAATACTGCTCCAGGCTCCAAAGCTAGCTAACCGCATGTTCACAAGTCCACAATTGCACTGTATATTATCACCTGAACGCGCCTCCAAATCATCACTTTACTTTTTTAGGTGTGCATGTGGTTTTTTTTTCTCCCTAATGTAATACGCCACTGAAAGTTCTAGTTCGCGTTTTAAATCTTATTTTAAATTCTGCCTATTTTATAATTTTATGACTTATTTGTTTGTCCTCTGCATATTTTTGCTTGTGTTGACGAAAATTGAAAAAAAATATCTATATAATATAAGTATATTTTCCGTTTGGGATCATATCCCTAGTTTTTTATTCTTTGCCATAATATTAGTTTTCCCGTTCTTCGTTCTTAGCGATTATAATTATATCGCACACTACTCTTATAGCTAGATTACCACCTTGCGTGTATTCCCCGAGCGAATAAAGCGGTAACTCTCTTATTCTGGTTCAAGTCTAACTGGGGTTTCAGATAAACATTATATAGTTGATCTTGGAAGATTAGACAACTGCATCGCATCGATTAGAATAGGTTGCAAAAAGATCTTTATATTAAAATCGAAGAGGTTGCATTTTCATCTTCGAATAACTCGATACAGGTAACTGGAACGTGATAATTTATTTTTTCGTTTCTTGTTTTATAGTCTTTAGTAAATGCTTTGGGTCCTTACGAACGGCGCGCCGGAAGTGCGTGTCTTAAATAGTCCATTCTTGAACAAAGATAATTAGATGAGATTTGCTCACTAAGCCTCACAATCATACCACCCACAATCAGATATTTTTGTTTTGCCAAGCTTGATCTATCAGTAACTCATGCATGACAAAAATTTTAAACCATTTTTTTCTTTCCGACTAGAACGACTAAGAGCGAAACTAAACAATGTTGAAAGCGTCCGCGAAGTTATTTTCTATTTCCGATGTACTATCGCGACAATAGTTTTAATCACGGAAATGTCCTTAGCGAAGTCGTTAATTCTCTTGTAATGTCACCTCCGGTTACATGTTCCCTGAACGTACTCGCAAATAAAAAGCAAGATATAAAAGTCAGATAAAATAAAATTAGTGAAATTGTGCCTGTTTTTTTTTGTATTTTCTGACAATTCAAGCACCCCGAGACTCTTCAATCACCTGTCAGCTGTGCCACAGGGCTGTGAGATTAAAAAGTAAGGGAAATTTGAAAAAAATGTAAATGGTGTCATTATAACCAGATGCAAAGAAAGATATTACGGTTGTTATATGTATATTTCATATGCAAGTCAAAACTAATTACTACGAAAACTGGAAAACATTCTTTAATATTCAAAATAAAAAACTTGGCTACCATATGTCTTCCAGTTTTGATACAATCTTTAGAGGTGTATATTTGTATGTATATACTGCGAAATTTAATCCAATACGATCAATTCGTTATCCCGAGGAGACGAGGGAAAACATCATATTTTCATACGAGAGGGATAATATTAAAGTTCTTTTTGTTATAAATTTAATAAAACGTATACACTCCAAAAACAACAAATCAACAAATCCAACTAAGTGAATCTCAGAAGAACGAGGACGAAATCAGACTAATAAGGAACGAAAGAATGACGCTAGTAAGCCATATATGATGATCTATAATATCGCACAAAAACAATTTCGGGTTCTGGGATGCACAGTGGCGTATTTTGAAGTTCACAAAGGTTCAAGGTAAGTGGGTGGTCAAATTATGACGTAATGGAATCATTTGCTAGAAACTAGCATTTTCCTTGTTTATCAAGATAAAACAGCCAAAAATTCTTTCGTTGGCAAAAGTTTTTGTTAAAACAAAAGAGATTTCATTGACTTACAGTTAAGAGTAGTTAAGAACGTGAATGAAGTACTGAATTTTGGTGGTTTTGAAGAGCGAAAATTTTTTTAAAATACTTTAAGTTTTAAAATACTTAAAAAAGCCATTTTTCAACCTTTTCTGGTTGGCTCCATGCCTCTCCTTGAATACGGTACTGGCTATATATATCTAGCTATTCATTGTAATTACCTTTCAGCGCCTCCGTGTAATAATCTATCCTCTCTAATTGGAATAAAATATTGTAGTAATAGGTCTAACATCGGTTCCAGATGTCTCGTAAAATGCCATAATAAATTTGCGCCGTCCCTATTCATGTGTGCGACGCGCTTTGACAATTTCTTCGATCTGGAAATTTTGTCATATCTTACGCATTTGACGTTTTATGCAGGTTAGATCACTATAGCAGATATTTTATATAGTTCAATGTCGTTTTTTTTGATGAAGTACAAACTGACTTTTTCTGCCTTTCAGAAATAGTTATAATCCATTTTCGGTAATTTTCGCATTATTATCTTTTTACAGACCCTGTAATATCTTGAATCTTCTAATGCTTTAATGATACAAAAACATTAACGTTTTAATAATAATTATATGAAAGTATACAAAAGTCATCAAGTATTGTATGAAGCTCATATCGAATGACTACGATGAGCGAACTTCTTTTTAGGTTTATACTGCACACATGCGGCGGAAGCAGTTCCCCTTGAACTATACGCACGTTTTCATACCAAATAATTAAACTTTTATTTTTTTCTATCCCCAACTACAATTTTACATCTTCTGACGCCACTATCGGTGTATTGGATTTATTCAAAGCACTAACGATTTCAACACATATCTTCTAGGAGAGACAAATATTTTCTTCAACATTGGACCCCAAGATTAAGGTGAGCATTCCAGATTCTTACTGTTCAAACGAAAAATTGGGTAGTTTTGTTCAGATGTGAAATTTTTTGGCAATATACACGGAAAGATATTCTCTTGTTCGGGTTAACATGGGACTGACTACTTATCCTTCTTCTATGCCTTTGTGAAAGTGGATCCGTATGCTTTACGCAAGGATGATATAGAAAGAATTTAAACTTACTAAACATGAGGTTCAAGAGTCGTTCTATGAGATGCATTTTAATTCTCAGTGAATTATCATCTTAGTCAGCTACCATGTATTTATTTATTCATTAAGGTTTGAGGATATTTTTAGAAAAGAAAAGACGATGAACTTGTCAAAGTCATATCCTGTCAAATTCGACAACGACAGGGTTTTTATAGAAAGGATAACTCATTATTGTGATTCTTTCAAATATATAAGCATGGGTGTGGCAGATAACTTATGTATTTCACTCCCGAATGAATTTGTCTTTACTCGAGAATCACCAGTGAGCATTGGTTTGTAAGAATACAAGGTTAGTTACATTTAAACTGCTGCCAAAAATAACGTCTTGAAATCTCGAAAAGTATTTTGTGCTGACTATCTACTGTAAAAAATATAACATTGTCTATTTTAAAATCGTATCAGAATTTCCTTACTTTTTTTAAAACTTTGAATATAAGAACATTCATTCTATCATATAGTTGTCTCATAAGCCATATAAAATTCATATACAACACCGAATAAATAAAAATTAGAGAAAACAAGAGGAAAAAACAAAACTTAGCATCAAAATTTAAACATACTACAAACGCCAATATGTCTTTTCTTCATATTTCAAACTCATAAATAAATTTGACCATAATCAAAAATATTTTTAATTTTTTATAGACATTAGGAAAATTATAAAAATTCCACTTTAGTTTGCTTCAAGGTTTTGTTCCTAGATATGTAATTCACAACCGATTCGAATGATTTGTGCGTCGAATCGATTCAAATCATTAAATCGAATTGTCCGGCCACATTGACAGCTAACGAATATTTTAATCTTTCAACAAATAAGCGTGTCCGAGTTGTGGGGTAGTGGTCAAATTATATTGACTTTTAGCAAAGTTTTTTTACTTCATTTGTTGAAGCAGTAACCGGTCAAAAAGTGCACTCATCATTAGGGCTGGGCAAAACCGATTCATTTGGAATTCGAATCTGATCGAATCGCTGATTCCATCAAAAAATAAAAATATCCCATTTTTATACTATGACTAATATGGTTTCCACTTTCTAATTACAGCGGTCCAAAAGCGAAATTTTTTTTAAAGACAAAATACAATAGACTTTGATCAAATAAGATTACATGGCTAATTTACTGTTTATATGCGGTAATTACATATTTCAAAAATTCGAAATCGAGATACTAACCGTTCTGTTATTTCTATGATGTTTTCCTAAATGAGAGCTATTGCTGTCACTACGTTTTGTAGTAACTCATTCCCATAACAGCGTTAGGTCGTTTCTTTAAGGCTACTTCCGACCTAGGAACTTCAGTAAAAAGATCAATCGATTGGACATGAACATAGATATTCATTTCATTTTTTCATATTTCATTTCAAAATAGTCAAGCTCACAATTTGTCTCTCGTGAGCTCATCGCCTAGTTGAAGTAACATAACATTTTAATTTTAAAGGCAGTCAAGTAGTAGATTGCTTAATATGTAAAAGAAAAACTTGCCAAAGAACGAGTGCTTTTGGTGGATGAAGCCGCAAGTTGGCACGTCGCAATAGGGAGTGTTCATATGTCAAAGAAAAAAAACACAAGAAGATGTAGTAATGTTGATAATGTTGACTGCAGTAAAATGCAATAAAATTACTGCTCTGAGATTGTAATTTTCTTTGGTGTTAAAACTAAAAAATCGACTATCAAGCCAATTATGGGCCGTTGATGGAACGCACCGCAGAAGCGCGGTTCATCAACAGCCCATACTTGGCATAAATCTCATCAAAATGCCGCTTTTAACTGTTTTGAAAATTTGTTTGCCATTACAGCACATGGCCAGTAAATTTACTGTACTTTTGTTACAGTGTTGCTATAAATTGTACAAACAATTAATTACAGTTTAGAACTAAACTGGTCTATGTGCATTTTTACCAAAATAATTTTAATCCATCTTCCGACGTATAGTTTAAAAAGTTGAACTACATTGTAAACAAATTGCGATATATTTACTGTTCATTAGTATAATACTTTTATATTTCAAATGTTCCAAACCCCCTAGTTGACGAGATTTATGTAAAATATGGGCTGTAAATGGACCGCACATCAGAATTGGCCCAAAAGTGGATTATATAGTTACATAACGCCAAAGAGTAAAATTACTGCAAAAGAGCAGTAAGTTCACTATATTTTTCATACAGGATGGATCGCGCCGACGAAGTGCAGCTCATCTGTGACTCATGCTTAACAAAGTAGAATATATGATTGGAATATCGAGCCTCGACCTGACACAATTTCCAGTAGCCTAGCTGTCTGTTATTTGTGCATCATTTCTCAAGCGCGAGCGCTACCAGTTGTCATCTTTTCACATTCTGAAACGGTAGTCAATTCGCTTGTTTGGACATTTGTTTGTGTGCTGCTCGAGGCTTCGCCACCATTATGGAGAGGTTGATTTAAGCGAAGCCTAACTCGTGCAAAATTTGTTCGAACTGGCACAGGTTGCTGTTGAATATTCTGTGATGTAGCGTACGCGAGTTTCTGCAGGAAAAAACAACGTTATTACTAGTTTCATATGTTAACAACTTATAACGCGTTGGGCAAAGTCGAATTATTTAATTCGAAAAATTTGTTCGAATTGAATCGCTTGTTTATATAAATAACAAATTCCGTTTCCCCAATACAGACTTCTTAGGTTATCAATATATATATATGTCCAAATCAACGAATTTACCAATTTATGGACTTAAAATGTTTACTTCTAATTCACATTTCGCCTCAGAAATTAATTTTGGTCAAAATCAAAAATGATATTGATTGCAGTATTTTCCAATGAAAAACGAATGCAATTGTCCTTTGAATCACTAAATTGAATTGGCTCCTACTTATACCATAGACAATGGGTTATTCTCGAATATTGAATTTTCAATAATCTGATGCATATTCTCTAAATAACACCCTTAGAGAGCGGAAAAGACTGATTTATATTTTAGCTCTCTTTTAAAGTATCTAGTTCAATTTTGGAAATAATAATCTAAAAAAAGGTTTGTCCAAATTATAAATTTGCATCATTCAAAAAGATATCGACCCACAACCTCAACCCGACAAAGAAAGATAGTCATAAAAAAGAATATGATAGTATACTCACACTGCAGATACACATGATGAATACGCATATAATGCACAGCAGAATGACTGAAAATAATAATTTGAACTTTTTTGTCGTGTTATGTTGATTTGTATTATCGGTATTTATATTTTAAATACTAAATACCTTAAAATGGAGAGACAAAATTTTGAAGTTTTTCATATTATAGCCCTATAATGTGGGCCTAACGAAATTTCTTAAAAGTATCCTTATTTTAGGATAAAAACAGCTAAAAAACGCTTAACCCTGATTGGCTAAACATGTGTAACTACTAAAGACTGCAAACTCTTTCCGTTTGGCATGAGGCTATGGCCAAATGCCTCCTTAAATACGCTAGTGCATGAAAATGCGTGACCATATAGTAGCCCAATTTTTATGTTTGGATACAATTTACACTGAGGTCGAAACTTGAAATGATAATGCGTCGTCCAGGGCAGATATCACTCACTACACACCGCACTATCTTTGTTTTCTTCTTCAAGTTGGGATAAAGCAGTTTTGTATTTGTTGATTTATTTTGAATACTGGTTGCTTCCGACCATTTTTAGGGTGAATTAGGTATAATATGTGAACAAAGATGTCAAAGAGCAAAAACATAGTCCTTTTTGACATTTAAATTAACAACTTCTCGAAATGTTTCATTCTTGAATTTGGCTTCATTGTTCATTTATTCTCACAGCACCAAATTAGCAAAAAAATATTTTGTCATGTATGAACCACAGATGGACCGCGTCTCGTCGACGCGATCCATCATTGACTCATACCTAACAAAAGATGAGTCGACTATAAACTTTTTTTACCTTTTCTGACTGGGCGTTACTACGAACAATCTATGCACAAATGCTCTACAAAATCATTTGCAAGCCCATATTTTTATAGCCAAAATTGGTGTAGCAAAATCGACCCGGCATATTTTTATTACACATAAACAAACTTACCCACTACGGCCCCGACAACTACTATTGCAATCCAGTTGAGATTCGAAACCGCGCCTTCACACTTACAAACGCACGACGAATTATCCTCTGTCTGAATGTTTTCTTCAGTCTGAAAAAGTTAGTCTAAATTAGTTCGGAATTATTTATGCTTGTATTATTGAAACAACGCTTTCAAAGGGCATAAAAAAGTTTGGAAATTTTAAATTGGTACAGTAAAACCGTTCAAAAAGTATTATATTAGAAATATTCGGAATACACAACTTTGAATTTCAAAATAAATCTGACAAGGTTATCTCGCATATAGTGAGATGCAGCTATGCACAGAAATTTCGCTCCCGTTCGTTAAATTTTCCTCATGCAGGTTTTATGCTAAATTCCAAACTTTTATAACCTCCATAATATAGAACTGTAAATTTTTCAATCAGTTCCAATTAGTTAAAAATCTAAAAATTAGAATCAGGCTTTACACATTGACAACATGCTTATCCATAGGGATTTATGTCCTGGGTATTATTTAGTCGTCAATATGCAATAAGGCAAGCAATAATATAGTACCTGAGACGACACAAAGCCAATTCCAACGGACATGAAAAAAAGCTGACTTCAACATCTTCACGGTGATAATATTAAAATATGAAACTTTTTTTAAACTCCCATCTAATCACATTTCATCTGAAACGAATTCAATAGGATAATAAAGTAACAAATTTCTCGACTTTTGATTATTTTGTAGTTTTCCATTCGGGTCGGTAACTTCAAGTATATGCTATACTATATGCAAGTGGTCATTTAGACGCTTATTTATTGCGGGTCAGAATTACGAGCAAATGATTGCACTACTGATTAAGTGGTGGATTGCCCGATTAAAAACGCATCCTCATATCTGGTTGTATCAAGTCGCAGTTCATCTGTGGCTGATACACTTAACAAAATAAACTTTCCGACTCTATCAACCGGGTTGACAGGTTTCGAACCAATGAACGCAGACTTCCTGTTAATCACTAGACAAACGATCACCACACATGGGAAGCTATGAAATAGTTAAAAATTAATACACGGGGTAAAGGCACACGGAGTGTAACATTATGTTCTTCGAAATTCTTTTAGCTGCCTAGAAGGTAGGACGTAAATGCAACAAAACCTACTCCTCTCTTCTGATATGAAGACTTAATCCTGAAGTGTTGTTTTGCTGTGGCATCAGCTTGCCTATAAATAGTCTTGTTGCGATAATTATTGTTGCATAATTATTGTCACGTTTTGAAAGAATATTTTCTTTATATTATTAGAAAAAATTAATCGAGATGAGAGTATCGAGTCCATGGTTGCCCAATCGTTTTTTTCTTTGTCAATTCATCGTTTGTTAAGTATGAGTCACTGATGGATCGCGTCGATGAGACGCGGTCCATTTGTGATTCAGGCTTGACAAAATATAATTTCTGATTGAGATGGCGATAGGGTTAAAATTCAAATTTCACAGCTTTGATAATTTTGCCGATAGTGATTAAAGTATAAAAATATCAAGAACTGATTACAATTCTGCGTTTGATATTTCGATTAATTTTGAAAGGTGAGGAAACACGAGAAAAAAAAATATTTTCGCGTACCTGGTGTTTAATTATCTAAAATATCTGCTTCGAAACAACAAACCGCATTGTCAAGCCCTAGTTACACCACAGTAAACTAGGCGGTTTTGAGTATTTCATTGCTACACCTCGAATTCGGTCATTTCGCCAAATTTGACTAATTATGCAACAAATGTATGTTTTATGGGATTTCAAACAAAAATCTGAAACCATGGTTTCGAAAAAGAGAATCACGCGCTAAAAACATTTTGGTTAGATCAATGATATACTTAATTGAAACTAGTGCTGGGCAAAGCCGAATCGTTCATGATTAAAATATTTTTTCGAATCCGATGGAATCGCTAATTCCATCTAAATATGCCCCGTTTTTACCATTGGTATATGCTCAATTATAAAAGTACAGAAATCTATAGTTTGGTTTTTGTGATAAAATTTAAAACTTTCACTTCATTTCGCAAGATTCCATAGCTTCTCAGAACAACTGGATGGGAAAATTTTTGTTGAAAATGAGGCACTGAAGGGTCCCGACGTCAGGCGCCAGCCATCTGTGGCCTACTTTTAAGAATTTTTTTATCAAGTATGCCCGATTCACGACTGATTCGAATAATTTGTGCTTCGAGTCGAATTGAATCACCGATTTGTATTTCCCAGCCCTAATTATTTAACACATTTCTATTCAGAAATCTGCCATAAAAATAAATATTACAGCATCCGACTACCTGACTGAGAAGTCGCTTTGAAGTAGCGAATCGCGCACATGGTTGATTGCACAATAAAAGAAGGCCAAATATATGTAAATCTCGTGACCAAATCAACTCGAAATGTTTTTGTCGCGAGGCATGAGCAATGTATTCCAGCCAGAAAAAACAAAAAATGAACAATAAATAGTTTTTTAAATTTGAGTCGATGATAGATCGCGCCGCAGAGGCCGCACTAATTTTCTTTCTGAAACTTATTTCTAGGCTTTGGTGATAGTATCAAGCTTAATAAAACTACTGATCAAGTATAACCAAGACTAGGTCCATCTACGTCCCATGCTTGACTAAATAATACTACAGTTTCTGATCAACGCTGATGTTTTTTGTGCAAAACTTTTTTGTCTACTTTTACATTTTAGGTTCTTGGTGGCCTCTGACCTCTATAATCTGAGATTTAATCGATTTAACCCCTCCCTGTTTAATGCCGTAATTAGTCCCGCGGAAAACCGAATTATTTGATATTCCAATCTGATTCAAATGAATTTCCTGAATCGGTTCCAATTCGTAATTCTTATAAACGGCAAATGTCATGTTTTCACCATGGCAATTTGCCTCCATTACCAAAACAAGAAAACTCATAGCTATGAATTCAACAAAAATGACAAAAATAAACTGTCAGAGTCTTTGTACCTACACTTTACAGGAAAAATTTAGCAGAAAGTATTTTAGTTGGATTTTTCGGTGAAATATATGAAAAATTCACTTTATTTTCTAAGTTTTTGTTCCTACAATTCACTTAGTTTAATTGCCCAGCCTCGCCTTAAATATAACTCTGCATTGCACGAAACAATACTTAGGATAACACACTGGCTACATTACTTTATGGCCATTGGAATATTCAAGAAAAGATAAAAAAGAATGGTTGTAACCGAAGAAGTAATATTCATATCAAAAACGCGCACGCTGTCAAATATAAATATGAGGCATTTATATATTTTCTTCAAAAATCAGTATATCTGTACCTTGTTCGAATGCAGGACTTATTGCACACATAACAAATTAATGCGATTTGCATCTTATTTTAAATTATCATGGTATTTTCATGGTTATGTATGAACTAATATAAACTACTGAACAAGTTGAATATAATTATTTTCTAAAAAATTTTGATTCATGACCAGAAAATATTTTCATATGATGAAGAAAAAAGCACCATACTTTGGGGACAATATTACATAATTCGATAATATGCTACATTCATTATTATTTTTTTTATAATAGTAAGCATGGTAAAACTTAATAGCAATAAGTACAAATGAAATAGTATGGGAAATTTATATTTAACTCAATACGAATATTTAAACTTGTGATTGGCAAAATTTGCATAATTTTATTTGCATAAAAAATAAAAAAAATGAATAAAGACATATGCCAAAAGTCTTCAGACGTCATTTGACAAAATGTGGAATTGTGTAGTAGAATCGGCGGATTTTCTCTGAAATATTAAAAAAAAGTGGGGTGAGCATATTCTAAGTAAGAATGAAAATAAGTATAAACACTATAATAAGCAAGACACGTCTTCCATGTCAAAAATCTATGCCCAGGTATCTTTTGTCGAATATGGGTCACTTAGTCCACCAGTAACTCATCCTTGGCAAAATAAATTGCCCGATTGATAATGGATGCAACTTGGGGTTTAACTGCAGCGCGATGGCCGAGTGGTTAAACATGCAGGTTGAAGACCTCGAGTCTTGGCGAGTCCGGCTTGTAATCCATGCCCATCATGCACTCAACCCGGGGTATACTAACTGGGTAGGCGAAGCCGCACAAGAGAAGATTTTATATCTTTCCAGCAATTCTAATCCTGCCGGTCTATAAGTGGCTGCTGGTACAAGGCATTAGGCAGGGTGATCCACTCCAAGAAGTGGCAAAAAAACATATAAACCACTGAAAAAGCATTCTCTTTGGAACTATGTTGGCTCAAACTAAGGTTCAACATGTGTATCATTTATAAATAGAACATAAACCACTAAGACCCCATAAAGTAATATAATAAAGTCGTTATGCTTGAATATAAAGTGAAGATTTATATACATGGGAATTAGAATTGTCTTATATTTGTTTATTTAAATATGTTGAAAGGTATAATATTTGAATTGAAGCATAGAGAGGGGTTAATAGCAAAGGACTTTATAGTCAGAGCAGAAGTCAGTTTATCTGTCAGCGATGGGGATTCCCCAGCCCCCATTCCTACATTTCATGGAGTTCTTTGTACATGAGTGGTTTTAGGAGACTTTTCAAGTATGAAGTGTCTCTTGCAGCCTTTCGCTGGTCGAATTTTGATAAACAAAAAAATAAATAAAAGAATATAATGCATAATTGCTTACCGTTACCCATTTTATAATAATAGCAGCACACAAAATACCTGCGAAAAAGCAACATTAAAATAATTATTTTTCAAATTGAAGATTACATTTTGATAATGCACAATCACTGGAAGACAGTAGTTTGGCCAGGGGATCAAAATCAATTCTTTATTACAAGCCAATCTATAGAGCAATCCACTTTTCTCGAAGCAGCTTTATGTTTGTACGGTCATTTGTATAGCGATAGTTTTGAGCATGTCAACATGCATGGCAATATTCCAGAGTATTACCCACTCAAATCAGGCTGGTTTATGATTAAAATAATTTTATTTACCCGTGATCAAAATCAAACCTTATTGTCTTAATTTCATTTATGATTTGCAGGCGCGAATTTCTAGTGGTTAACCTGTTGGCGTTGAAGGCCATATTTCTATTGTTCGAGTTCCGATTAGAGGCGCGGACAATCAGTGGGTCATACTTGACAAAACTAATTTTATGAATTGACGCGCTTCCCCTTTCTATCTGACTATAGCGAATTTGTACAAAAATTATTCTTCATTATTTTACTTATTTTCATACTCACATAGAATAATAACTATAATGACAGCTTGCCAAGGCATATTTGTTGTAGACTGCTTACCACAATTGCAATTATTTTCACAGTTGCATTCAGTAGTTTGATTCGTAGAATTAGTAACCTGGATGAAGGAAGTATGTGTGGATCAGACGGAAGAGATAGTGATTTTGAGGGTGATGAATATTTTTGACAATGGTATAAACGTAATAGGAAACATTGATGAGGTTGACTATATTTCAGTCCGACGATAGAAGTTTGGTTCTTATACCGCGCAAAGGTTACCACGGATCCTTGTAGTGACTGTTAATTCCAATCAGATATTGTATTTCGTCAAGTGAAAATGATGATATCTAATTACAAACTGTTCATGTATGATCTCAAATTAATAGTGAATCTAATTGCTCAACCGGTGATGTGTAAACGCTATTTTATATTTTGCCAGGATGAAGGATCAGGATGAAGAACGTCTGTATAGACATTCGAAACGTTGGCAAAATATAAAATAGCGTTTGCACATCACCGGTTGAGCAATTAGATTCACTATGAATTTCCCTGGTGGCAATCACTCAATCTCAAATTAATGTCGGGACGAGTGTTAGAAGCACATATCTTCTTTTACGATATGATCAATGCTGTGATTTGTCGTAGTCACAGATAGGACTGGACAGTGTGATTCGAATCGATTCGAAACACGATTTATGCGAATAAATCGTGAATTGTTCACAAGAACGAAAACTAGTTGAATGAACTTTTTAACGACGAAATACAATCGATTTTAATCAGATTTGACCAAATCGATTATATTTCGTCGTTAAAATATGAAAATTATTGTTTTTAGTGCGGATTGAAAATACACTATAAACTATAAATTTATGCATTTTTACAATGGAGACAAGTTATAATAGTAAAAATGGAATATTTGTTATCTACATAGATTTAGTGATTTGATCCAATTCGAAAAAATATTTGAATTCGAAATGATTCAGTTTTGCCCAGCCCTAGTCACAGATAAATAGATAAAGAATGTGTGTTCACGTCACACCAATATGTTGGCCCAATGAAGTGAAATCAACCATTGCAATTTACTTAAAATGCGCACAAGCAAACGTTTAAACAGAATAACATACAATAGAATTTGACATCTGCCTTGTTAAAAATAGTCTGATTGAGAGCAAAACTGTTGTTCGTTTGAACATCTATAGTTCTATACATTCCAAGTTCAAGTTCCTTATCGATAACTTAAACATTTGTGGGCGCGATAACAAACCAAAACGCTCATATCTTTCTTGTCCGCCTGCAAGTGATTGCTAATAGAATCTGGCTAGCTCGAGATGACCCACTCCGATAATTGTGACTATCAAATAATAATTATACACAAAATGATTTCCAATTGAACATTATGGCATTCATTATTTGATCGACTGACATAACTAATTTTTTCGATTAATTTTGGCTATGCAGTATTAATTTAAGACTACAATGTCATTAGCACCATCTGAATGTATCATCAAGTCAAGTATGGACCGATGTTGGACCTCGCAAAAGTTAAAAATATATTCCATACCGTTTGTGTGCAAACGAGTTCAATCAATTGAAACAATAAGCCCGTAAAAATAATCGAACAACATTTCTTCATTCCGACCATCTCTTTCACGAAACCATTTGACATAAAAAATACTGATATAAAATATAAATACTATAAAAAATATATATATATATATATGGAACCGAAATACATATTAACAAAAGAACTAATAATCTCTTATACAGTTGATATTTCTTTGGTGGCGCAGCATCAGTAGCCCATGCTTCATAATGCATTTATAAAATATCGAGGTCTTAACATTTATAATTAGTAAGTTTTAATGTCTACATTACATAATGTTATTTTTTTTCTTATTCCTTCATTGAGCATGCTTCCTGTTACAGAAAATATATTTCAATTTCTCCTTTACCATCTATTTATATTCAAATAGGACTAATAAGAAAAATTGTGACCAAATATTCTTTGTCAAACGTAAGTTACTGATGGATCCCGTCATCTAAGCGTGGTCTATCTATGACTTATGTCTAATAAATTTGAATTACCGATTACTGAAGAACTAGAATTACACTTGAAATAACTAAACGGTTTTGGTACGATGATTAATCGATATGCTGGTCGCCTGCCGCGTAGTACTGGCATTATCCTATTTGTGAATTTCTTTCACTTATGCTCAAATTATCTCGGTTTTATCAAGTTGTTTAGAATACCTTTCAGTTTGTTGCGATAAATATAAATTCTCCTTAAACGTAATGGGAAATTCCAAAACACTGGTAGAATTTCGCTCACGGACACGAGAGTATTATCTCAACATTCTGAGGTTAGCTGTCTTTACTTTTTACTTGAAATAAAAATGTTTTTAAATATTTCCATTCAAGCATGGGTCATAGGTGGGTGGCGTGGAATAAATGTGATTTACCTACACTGTAACAAGTGCGGTAGAATCTAAATTCTTCGGCAGTAATTTCACTTATTGGCATTGAAATAAGACTACAAAATGACCTTTTTGACAAATTATGGGCTGCTGATAAGTAGGACCGCTGAGGTATTGTCTATCTACAGTACATATTTAGAATAAATCTCATCAGTGTGTTATCACCAGTGTTGCATCAATGTAGCACTGTAATCATAGTACTTCGGAAATATGCAATTACTGGAATTTAACTATAAATTTTGTGCGTTTTTGCTATAGTGTTTTACACATAGTAAACATACCTATGCTACTAAGTATATAATGAGCCATGTAAAACTTCGGGGAAAATTGTCCAGAAAAGGCAAACTGGTTTAAAATTAAAAAAAAGCTCAGCACATATTTACTTATTCTGAAGCTACAGCGGTGAAGTAATGCGCCCATCTAGCATGCGTTCATTTGCATTTAAAAATGCGCCTGGTATTCTACACGCCATACCCTTATCAAAATTCTTTCCCGAAGTACCTTTTGTTAAGTATGAGTCACTGATGGATCGCGTCGACGAGACGCGGTCCATCTGTTGCTCATGCTTGACAAATAAATTTTCTGATTTGGATTGAATTTCACATCCGGAAAAACCTTCTTTAAACTAAATGTTTTCAGTAACTTAAGACATCCTTATTCTTTTCAGCGGAAAGTACCCTGCAGTCAGATCGATGTTTTTTTTGCCTGGGAATGATTTGTTAAGGACCTCTGTGGCTCATGCTTGGTAAAACTAAATTTTTGATTAGGCGCATTTTCGAAGTAAACCTACGCTAGTAGACCGAAATTGCATCATTAGCTATCACAAGACTTTGGTTTACCGTTGAATGCGTTGTTATAAAAGGGTAGATTTGCGTTATTTACTCATTTGTAAGCCGCGGCTTATAAAGCTTTTTTTCCATCATTTCAAATTCAATGAATTCAAGGGCGGCTTACATTCAAAGGCGGCTTACATTTTTTTTGCGATGCCGATACTCTGTCTACTTCCGTGCCAAGCCAGATATGCTAAAACCCATATAGGCACCGGCACAGTACATGCGGCTTACATTCAAGGGCGGCTTACGTTAAATTTTTAACACTATCACATGCGGCTTACAATCAAGGGCGGTTTACAATCAAGTAAACACCGCAACTATATCAAAAATTATACTTTTGACAAGCATACGTCACAGACTGACCGAACTTCGTCTGTGCGATCCATCATGGACTCATGTGAACTCGTAATAAAAAGCAGGCGTATCTGAATTCCTATTAATGTTGTCAAAATAACCCTCACATCGTATACCATCCCATAAAATTTTCCAAAGCTGTTTAAATCTCAATACTTAAACTGACACTGTAGTTCAATAACAAATCATCTTTTGACGAGACAAGACCATACAATACTGTAAAGATCACGAACGAGTTCTTGCAAACTACAAAAGAGTTGAGCTGACTAATTAAAGCTTTCATCCCATACAAAAGGTTTTAGCGAATCAAGGTATTTAAGGATGGGCCATTGATGGATCGAGCAAGCAGGCGCCATTCATCAGTTGATCATTTCCGTCGAAAACAAAAATATCATTTTTGCTGTCTATTCACTGCTTTACATAATGCCAGTATGCAAAATAGGAACTCGCTAAATATAAACCGCGGTTTTGTTTTTTTGCACACTTGTTGCGTTCATTCCGTTCACTGGTTTCATTTTGACGCAATAAAGCGTTTAAATGAGTGGGACACAGGAAAGTTAAACTACTTCGTTAAATTTGTAAGTTAATGCTAACATATTGATGTCTTCTTTAAAAAAAGGAAAAACTTGATAACTCATTGATTTATTCAAATTTTGAAAATATTGGTTTGCTGGGATTGAACTTCCAGTATTATTTTTGGTTGTTTGTGATTTATTTAGTGCTTTTTAGCCAATTTTACATTTTAGGTAATATTCTCGGACGATTTGTCCCAAATATCTTGGTTCACCCAATCAATTCCTAATTCAATGATGTTTCTATAACGCATAGCATTTTTAGAAGAGGCTAAAATGGACAATAAGGACCTCAAAATTTACTAAATTGCCTGTTACGATATTTTGGAAATACAATAAGCGTAAGATAATACTGCTGATTACAACATTGCAAAATTAATTTTTCCTATTCCACCGAATGAAACCGCTAAATCAGCCATTAATATAAGGTTCTTTCTGAACAATAAAACAAAAACTCAAGCAATATTTCCCTGTAAGTAAAATCTATAAAGCTTCTCTAAAACTTCCAATCTAGCCTTGAAATTTCAACTCGCCAAAATGACTTGAAGTTGGAAATTATTTTAGGCTATCGCCTGAAAGTTTTTTCACGAACTTGTTTTGTAAAACATGAGTCACGGATGGGTCAAGCAGCCGAGGCGTGGCCCGTCTGTGGCTCACGCTTGACAAACGGAAAATTCTGATTGACGTAACAGCAATGTGAGGCAGACGTCACGGTAGTGTGATTTACGGTGGAACATAATTTTAGCGTGGCGTATGAACTCAAGTACAGAAACATGGTTGTAGACCACATTGTGGAACGATAATCACTGATGAATCTGTGGGCCATACCAGAAAAAATGTAGACCGCATTGTGAAATGATAATCACTAATGAATCTGTGGGTCACACCAGAAAAAATTGAATTGAAATTCTGCTCAGAAAACATTTTCACAAAACAACAACTCTTCACGACAAATTCTGAGTACTGCTAGAAAACGTTATGCTAACATTCTATCATCCGTTAACCGTATAAGAAGTCCTAGACGTCGTAGCCCACTAGGGTGAATAGCACTCGCTGTATTTTAATATAGGGTGCGGCCGTCTTTTTGATGTTTTGCATTTTATGTGCAGTTACTGGCACTACATTTTGACAACTCTTTTTGGCAACTTAGGTTACCTTTAGTTGTCTTTTTCCAGACACTGTTTTCGGCCTTAATTTTGAATATTACAAAAATTGAGGTAATTTGGGTAAAAACATTTTCTGTTAAAATGTGGGGTTTGTCTGATTTTATGAACATTTTAGTTTTTCTAATTTATGCTAATTATAGGACATGGTTAAACATAAACCACATATGGATCGCGCCAAGACGACAAAGTGGCATACGCACAACCAAATAAGTATTTATATATATATATCTTTGTTTTATATCATTTTGTGTTTTTGAAATCAATGTGTTACTCGAATTTTTATTACTTTAAGCTGACTTGAGGTCGGAATTGATTAATTAAATGGAAGAATTCGAAAGAGCAGTTTCTATTATTTTAATGACATGTTTTCACTTGTAATGCTAATTTGTCATCACTAATTCCGGGGAATTATCTAGAGTCGATACACCGGAAGCAGAAGCAATCAACCTTTGGAATAGTAATTGAAGAAAATGGTAAATTAAACGAGATTTCAAAGCGTGCTCTATCAGTGACTTATGCTTGACAAAATAAATTTTCTGATTGGGATATACCTTCTTGCATCTTCACGAGGGTAATAACAGGAAAAAACAACTCAGAATTGACAATTAAAACGCATAAAATATGAACGAAATTTTGTTAAAGATATATTATTATTAATAATAAATGAAAACTTGAATTACAGAAAAGTGTAGGTAAATTTGAATCGTATTTGCTACTATGACGTCATCAGTCGTTTTCTGTATTGTTATTTTCTTCCGTTTCTTTTGGATTTGTTTGATTGACGTCATCCATAATGACGTCATGTGTTTCCAAATTTTGTTCTTTATTATCATTTTTTGTATTTTGTGACGTATCTTCCACAATGGCTGTGGTTTTTCCATTATTTTGAACTTTTGGGTTTCCGTTTGTTTTAGAGAAAGAAGTTTCGTCTTGTCTTTCTATTGGTGCTCTGTGTGTTCTTGTCTCATCGCGACCATATTGAATGAATCGAGTTTGGTTGACTTTTTGTTCGAATAATCTATATTCGTCGTATTTGCGAAGCGATGGTTCGGATATTTGTCTCCCATCAATATCATAGAATCTTATTTCTCCTCCTCTCCCTCCACTTTCAATGACTCGGGATGATTTTTCTGTGTTATATGCAGACCGTCGACTGTATTTGTACTGAAATTAGATAAATAAATCATATTTAATGATCTATGGTGTCCCACTTTTGTTCCGGTTACCCAAACTGATTGAGTTTGAAAACAATGCTTCAATATTGATTATATTATATTTTTAAATTTAAATAAAGTCATCAAAATTATATTATAACGCGATTATATTATTATAATACGATAAATCACTTTTTTGTCATTTTTTATTAACTTTATACATATCTTATTTAAAAAGTGGTTTCGAATTTTAAAAATGTACGATTACCACAAATGAGCATCACATTTACTATACTTTCGTGTAGTTATTTCATGTTGTGTGAGATATTTCCTGTTGTTAAGCTAAAATCCTTACGAATATTCCTAAAAGTTAATACTAAGATACCAATGCAATCATCCATATTTTCTAGGTAAGTTTATCATTCCTTTACGCTATGTTGATTGCTAAATGTTGAAAGCTGGAACAATTGACCATAAATTCACAATTTGAAATTTGGATTGGTATTATTAGGAATAAAAAAATTGGTAACAACTTATCAAAGAAGAGGCAGTATATAACAATAGCTATCTATTGTGCCCTGTCCAAAATGTTCTTGATTTAGGGTGAAGTCGCTTGTATACTTTGTTTTATAGTTCATTACTTGCCGCATTATTGTTAGTTAGCTAGTGTCAATCGCCGCTTTCATTGTTGCTTAGCGTGTTCATTTCAAGAAAATATAATTAACAAAACATTTCCAATACGGGTCTTACCGGTTCCGTCTTATATTGTCATATCAGCAAAACGAGAAAGTGTAAGATTAGTTATAAGCAATTTATATAAAACAAACTTACTTTATAATTTGCATAAATAATTACTACGAGACAGAGTATTCCTGTTGAATAAAAAAAAGCATTTCAATAAAAAATATTGATCAAAAATAGTTAGGCAAATGTATAATATAATACGTGACATATATATTTACGCTTTACAAAAACAGTCAGTATGCTAAGATCTGTCTCTGGCGAAATAAATAAATAGAACATAAGATGGACGTTGACGTTGAAAGAGATAAAAAGTCACTTTTGATTTAATCCATCCGTGACCTATCTGCGAAACAACTTGTTTCTCAATATTATCCACTAAATTCAATTGCATTAAAAATATTTTATATAAATTTTAAAGTAGTAATTCGTATATATATGGGAGCACATAGATACTTCCATTTTAAAGATACGATTTAACAACTATTGATATATTTATCAACGCAGACGAATTTTAAATATGCATTATTATTTTAATATTTTATTAACGTATACGACTAGGCAATTCGATTCAATTCGAGGGACAAATTATTCGAATCAGTCAAGAATCTGCAATAAAAAAAAAAAGATATAAAATTAAGTGGAATAATCACATTTCAACCGAAAAAATTTCGAAGAATCTATTTGTGCTCTGAAAGATTAAGCTTGGGTCATTAAGCTTGTTCACATTGTCTCTAATAGTCATTATCAGTGATTTCGCTATCATTGACCTCACGATTTTGGAGGAATAACCAAAAATGTTTTACAGAATATTGCTGATTAGGTCCGATGCGAGAAAAGTATTCGAATCAGATTCGAATTTCCAATGATCCGGTTTTGCCCATCCCTACTAACCCATACGGTGATACCAAACCTAATGTCACAATACACATAAATTTGTCTCGTCGATTCATTGCGCTGGTTTGCACGTTACAAAACATAATGCAGCCACATGCCTATGGAAGCGTAAATCTATGCAATGAAACGAGCATTATCGGTTAACCTGCGCAGAAAACCGGTTGCGTTGGAAAACGTAACGAAATGCATGAGCAGCATTGCGCTAGCGCAAAATAAAATAAAACAAGAAAAACTCAACCTACGCAATGGTGTACTGCGACTGTTAGATGACCAGCTCCGTGCGTAAATTTACCTCTCCACCATTGTTTGGTCAAGTACGAGTCACTGATGGATCGCACCCCCGAGGTGCGATCCATCTGTGGCTCATGCTTGATTAAATAGGAGTTGTAAAGGTGCCATTACG
>OZ023152.1:8838585-8853786 GCA_963675895.2 Styela plicata
CGGGTTTAATTTGGACTTTTAAACCAATGCTTGCTCTTGAATCGCACTTTAAAATATATTGGTTTTGACAAAAGTTCTTCTTTTGCTTTTTGGAATTCTTCCATAGTCCCTATTTTCAGCACTTGCGAAGATGAAGTAAAAAATACATTTGCTTCTACTTGTCCTCAAAAAATATTTGATTTGAACTGCTGGCGAATTGTTGTCTTCCATTTCCGACATTTCCGATTGTCTGTCTACTAGTATCAATAAAGAAATGCTTGATTTAGCTAAGAAACACAATTAAATAATTGAATGACCTGAATGGTATATGCTCGTCAAAAACTGTGTACTTTTACTTATAAATTTCTTGATTTTTACAATGAATACAAGTTGTAATAGTAGAAATGGGATATTTGTTATTTACATGAAATTAGTTGTTCGATCCGATTCGAAAAAATAATTCGAATCACCTTCGGATTGCAAATAATTCTGTTTTGCCCAGCCCTACCTGTAAAGCTCTCTTAATTGCAATATGATAATCTTGAAAAAAGTCTAAAGTTTGATATTTCAAGGAAGGGAGTGGAGAAAGCTCATTGTTTTTACAAATCCGAAAATAATAATAATAATAGTATTGTTGTGTCAATAGAACTTGCTTTCTTAAACAGTCATAAAATAAAACTTGCTTAATCATATCACTCAATGTTACCGCCGGTGCACGGCACGGACAAATGGCATCCATCTGTGGTTCATTCTTGACAAACTGCAATTTCTGATGGAGGGTGAGCCTTCATAGCTATTGGATTAATTAAAAAGTTTTCTACCACATACGAAATATAAGTATTATGCTTAGTTACTAACTATTTATAAAAAAAAATGAATTTCTTTTGAATAACCAAGCCAAACCGGACCAGTTTTAAAAGTTACTTTACTTTAATTGTTTTCTTATATAAAGAGAAGGAGGTCATTAGGTCGATATTGCTTGTACCATGGGATAACACCAACAAGGTGGTGATGGTCTCTGGGGAACTCGGAATTAATAGATATAATAGTTAAGGGATTTTTTGATTTTATATATATTTTAAAATTATTTTTGATTAAGATTTTTGGTAGTGGGGTAAAAACGTAAATATGTGGTTTCGTTGCAAAACTTAGTAGTGTAGTAAGTAGTGTATTGGTATAGTGTCGAGGAGATGGTTTCATTGCATTCGCACCCCCTAATTTTCTGAATTTTGCAGCAGACCGACAGACAATACATGACTTATAAAAATTTATATATTTTTTGTGTTTTAAAACGGTTCATTTGCTAAGGGTTTATATTATATGCTATATCAATCAAATGGCATGGTGTTATACTAGAGTCTATTACGTATACGTTTTTGTGTCACCTTGATGCTCTGGTTCATCCATTCATGGCTAAAATGAATTAGAGGCATGATATCTGCCAATTTCTTGCTTATAATACTAGTTTTACTGGGCCTGTCCTCCGACCATGCCGCCATCGCTATTTAGCTTGAATACATCGTCCTTTCCGCCGCTATAAATCGATACAAGAAAATTTCCGCCAATTAAACAACTCATGTAATTGGAGAGAAATACATCCTATATGGTGTGCGTTGGGTGCTGTGAAAACCAATCATATCGTCCCCTGCGAAAATTTGTGATCCATAAAGACCCCTTTTTTCAAGCGTGAAATATGTAGCTGTTTGCTCACGGTTTTTGTAGTGCCAAACCACAAGTTGAAGATGGCGTTGCGAAAATCAATCTTTTAGACAAAATCGGGCGTCCCTTGACCAACTAATTGTTCTGCTTTCGACAAACATACGTTTAGCTGACGAAGCAAATACCAGGATGGCTTGAGTTGATTTTGAGAATAAATACGCTGTGGCGTTGGCTGTGAGAAAACGAATCTTCGTCTCCAGTAACTGAAATTCCTCAATGTCGAGATATCGCGATTTGATAACTCAATACTTCCATTTATAAAGTCACTGAATCTAGTCTTTTCACAGTCTTATCAACACTTGAACCATGGCAGCGCAGACATTTGCAAATAAATTTTTCTTCTGTGCAAGAAAATTACAGTTGTGCTTGAGGTTAGGATCATGGTGAATGCAAATTGTCCGGACCTCTCATTTTATAGGAAGAACATTTTGGCGAAGATACCAGAGTAATAAACTCCCTTTATACGCTGATTGAATAACTATTGGTTTCATTTCCTTGAGGACATTAATCTAATCTGAGCATCAATGGAAAAATAATGAATTAGAACAGGCAATTACTCTCCGGCTACCTTGCAATATTATAATCACTATAGAATATGTATATATATTGCTACTCGTACATTTTATTTTCTTTACGGAAAAAGATTTCATTTCTGCGATCTCTATGAAAATAGCAACTTCTTGAGATGTAATCATACAGACTATTATTATCAATTTATCGAATGGATAATGTAAAATCAATTGTCCCCTTAGTCGTATGTTTATGGCATGTTCGGAGGTTAACTTGTTGAGCACATCGAAAAATAAATTTAGACTCTGGTATTACACATATTGTCTACCTATAGCTGGATACAATTGATGGACTCCAAATTAAAAAAAAAATACTAGCGTCCGAAAAACACCAATTTAGTGATGAGTAAGATATAACTGATACAAATCGGCCCGCCATAGGAGTGAGTCCATCCATGACACGGGAGTAATACTTAGAGATTCAAGAGTAGATGGCTATAAAAGAACATTTCCAATTACCAAGTTCTGAGGTCACGACTCGAGGTTCAAAAACGCAACAATAATATTTTTGAGTCCAGGTCATAGAAAAAAAAAGCAAAGGGACCATTTAAAAAATGAGAACAATACGAAACTTGCGAAAGGTATAAAATTTCGCCAATGTATCTTGCAGCAGCAACTCGTGATAATATAGGGGTTTTACAATAGTCGCGCTGATTTGTTATTCTCCCTACTTTGTCTTATGATGGCGAATTTATACTACAGAAAAGGGAGTTATGCACGAAGAAGTTATAACGATGGTGTTAATCATCATCGCCCAGTAGCAGATATAGTGCACTGCACTGTAATTTGGCGAATCACTTTTGAAGTAAGCCAACAATATTTTTTAAGTAAGCCGTTTACTATTAGTTACCTATATATTCAGCTTTCCTGTCTTGTCTTTCCTGAGTTGTAACTTGTACAAACCATCTTGTTGAAAAATATCGTCGTCGACATAATCAGTTATGTAATATTTATTTTCGATTCAATGATTCATAAAATAGATTTTAGTAGCTAACAAAAAACATCGCGAAAAAAAATACGAATGGTGAACATCAGCTACATCTCATTCCATAGACGTGGCTACAAATTGGAAATGAATAATTCCATATTTCACATTGTGTCAAATCAAGGTAAAATTTTTATATTGCATCAAACTAGGTTTTGGTGTCTCATGATTTAACGTGTATACATTAGTCAACAGGTATTAATTCGTATATAGCTATTACTATTAACATTTTGACTGCACAATTATAATGATGGTATAAACCATCAGATTATTCATATATTACATTTTTAATGGCTTCATTCTAGTGTTTCAATATCCAAAATCTGGTGGTTGCTCATTGCCATTATTTGCGAGGATGTTCGATATTTGTAATCTGTTAAATCCGTTGAAATTTGAAATTTTTAGCATACCCGCCTTTGTTTATAGAATTAAAACCAAATATAAAAATGTAAAGTGGAGCATACTAAAACCTTCATGGAAATTAAATAGAAACCACTGCGATGATACGGGCGGACGGGTTTTTCAGACCGCATTCACAATCGCGTTAATAAATCAATCTTAAGCGTAAATGTCCTTAGCTGCTATAAAATCGAGTCCATATCCAATAAGTGGTTACAATGCAACAACGTTAATGAAACCTGGTAAAGTCTGGCGATCATCACGACGCGCCGACATGGTAGAAACCCATTCCGAAGGCAGTCGTCGAAAATTTTGGTATGAGACATGATCCGACAAGTCAGTTTTGCTCAATATAAGGCAGAAAGAAAGCATACTTTTGTTGTATTACAGTGCAGATGTCTGGCCAAAACAGGTCACCAAAGTCCGTGTCATTCGGACAAGTAAAGACAAAACTATAAATCGCTTCTCTTTACGTGACATCAACAATTTTCCACTTTGCGAAGAATGGGTTCCTGCATTTGATTTGAAATTTGCTTTCCTGTTCGAAGATCGATTTTTATGCGGAAACAGTTTAATAGTAATTTGGGACTTTTATAACCTAATGCTTAGCTCTTTAATCGTGTCACATTTGAAATATTTATTGGTTTTGACCAAATAGTTCTTTTTATCTCGAGTATTATTAGGACATATACTCTGGCCAAAGTATTACTATTTATTCCAACACTATGCGAAGGATGAGATCGAAAATAAAATTAACGCCTCTTGCTTCTCCTGTTTTTCGCATACTATTATTTCTCCTTCTGCGATTTTTTGTAGAATTACCAATGGGGGATTTCATTAAACTTGTCCTCAAGAAATATTTGAACTGCTGGGCGAAATGATATGTCTTCCAATTCCGAGACATTATACCGAATTTGTCTTACAACTAGTATCAGATATAAGAAATGAGCTTGATTTAGCTTAGAAACACAATTAAATAATTGATTGAACTGAATTGGTGAATGCATACGTCAAAAAAAAAACTGTGTGACTATTACTTATATTTTTTTAAAATTCATTTTCCAGAAGGATAAAGAGAAACCGACCTCATAGTTATTTTTTATAAAAATTTGGTTTTTGGGAGTGTGAATTATTGAAATTGCCTAATAATGAGAGAGGATCAATGTTGCAAACAGGACTAAAACAAATTTTGGAAATAAACCGCTCAACTTTGGTTCATGATTATACGCGAGATGAAATCTCGACAGATGGTCTTGATCGAAAAAAATGAAAACATATAGACTGAAATTAAAGCGATCTGCAGCGAGAGATATTATTGGGCCTGGTTTCACTTTCGTAGGTGTGGCTTAACGCATAGGAACTTAACTACATTCCTGGTGTTGTACTGTTAGAGGCGACTAAAAGGCGATTCCAAAAAGTGATAAGATATTAATTCTTTCCAAGGCCCAGGGCCAGATAAGGGTGCTTGTGCAGTTGCTGAGGACTTCACATCCTTGTTAGAGAGCGTCCTGGCTAATAAGAGGCCGATTTAGTTTAGTTTCCCTATCAGCACTGCTAATGACGCCCATTCCGGCTCCTTAATTAGCCTGAGAGTGAACCTTTAATATTACGCAACTAATAACAACAAAGTGAGCTATTGCTCGATCTAAAGATTCCATCGTATAGTTTGATTCAGCTTTATACAATATATCCTTATTGTAGTCGAAATATATTACCAGCTTTATCGTAGTGCACGCAAAAATGATTGAAATATGGTACTAATTCTATATTTCGCTTAAGAATTACGGTTCTTCAGGAGAAAATAATTTTTCAAAAATCTCCAATTCAAATTTTATTATTGTTCCAGAATCATAACAAGGTAGTTTCCACCTAACTGCCTTTTTCTTAGTATTAATTTTTGTATCTCATTTTGGACAAACAAAATCTTGAATTATGTTACATTGTTTTCACTACAAATTGAGTTTTAGAATAAATAATTACGACAAAAAAAAAATGTTTTCCAAATAGAGATAATAATAAAATTTAATTACCCAGGATAACTGATTTCCTTCCTGTTACTTATTTATTTACAATGAAATAAAATGTTATTATTCATAGTAACTTCTGCTACATACCAACAATCAAGCCTAGGAAAAATTAATTTCCATTCTTTCTTCAATGAAGTAATAGATCTATATTTTTCGAGATCTGTTTTTACCCTGAGGCCATTCAATCGGAAACTAACATTCGATTCATTCTATTAACATTAACATTCCTGATATGGGCAGCGCGAGGTCCTTGATTAAAACATAGTTGGGTGAAGAAACCCCACCAGGACAACTACACGTCCTGGCGCAAGGTCCATGGTTTAATCCTACGCAAATGACGTCGAAACAGTTTGACAAATAGTTTGCCCGAAATCTTATTCTCTTGTATTACCATGATGACTGTGGAGGATTGGGACTGGTCAGGTGGAAGACCTGATCAGGTTAATTTTCCATACCTATATTGTGGCAATATATAATGAAAGACGTTGAAATTGACCGTCATTTAAACTTAAAACTACAATAAAAGGAAGAAAGCCGTATATATATTCGTTTTCAAAATCAAGTATGGACATTAGTCTGACACTAACATTTGTGCTATAGTACAAAATTATAAGCTCATTCTCGCGTACGAGCAGATTCTGGTGACAAATTTAAATATCAGAGCCTCTCAAGTCGAATTCGAAGAAGCAAGAAAGATTTCAGATCTACAATCTGATATTGATTCGGCCAAGGTGATAAGATGTCAGGTGGAATTAGTGCGTAATAGTACAACTTTCCGATTTTATCTTGCTTGGATCGATTTTAGATTACTAGGGCATATCGTAATGGTAAAAACAGAACGTATAGCATGGTCTTAGAACGAAATTATGTGTTTCTGAATTCCGAATATCGACGAAAGAAGATAAGCCGTGAACAGATTAGAAATTTACAAATAATCGGTTTTTACCCAATCCTCCATACATGAGTAACAATATTCCGACTAAGGCTTGGTCCACCCCTGCGAATCATTTAGAATTCGGATCCGACTCTTTGTTAAATTTTTAATCGGATTGATGCACTAGTTCCAAAAAATATATACACTGCATTAGTCCATTTTTACTCTTACAAACCTTGTCTCCATTAATAAAATCTCAAGGAAATTTAGTGGTTAAGATATTACTAATATTAGGCATAAAACATACCTAAGCCCATTTATTTTCAATTAAACTTCATGTGTTTTATTAACAAAAATAACAAATTTAAGCAAAATCGATTGCATTTTGTCGTTAAAAATCAAATTCGCTATCATTTCGAAATAATTGCGTTTCCACTTAAATTCTAAAATTGTTTGGTTCTGATTCTGTCAATATTCAATTTGACATTTAAACGTCGAAGCGTGAACTCGCCTAATATTAACGCCAGCCAATCGTTTATTTGCTAAATGGAGCTATAGTAACTGCACGCAGCTTGTGTCTTGCGGAGTGTAATAATTTGGATTGGTTAGGTCTTGCGGAAAATTCCTTATCTTTCCATCGACGTTTTTGAGCGATTACAGAATGTAAATCACCAACTGAGTAGAATATTTTGCGTTCGAATATACTTTACCGACTTTCCTCTAACCCACAATTAGTAAACGCGGGTTTTAGAATTACCCTAGTGTAAGTCTTAAGTGGCATTTTTACGTTACATTTCAAAAGTGCCATTTTGGTCAGTCGAGTTTCTTCGTCCCAAGCTGCCACTTGTCTCTCTTGCTCATATGTCTATGCCTAGTTCAATACTATGGTATGTGAGTTTAATTTTTACTGGGTTTCGTTTTGTTGATTATGTTACCATTCGATCGTAATCAATCCTGGAGTCCGACTATTTGTACCCGTGAATCTTTCCCTTTGCTTACGCTACACTGTATAACTAAAAAGTACAGTAAATTTACTGGTCATTTGCAGTTATTGCATATTTTCAAAGTTAAAAAACGCCATGTTGATGAGATTTATTCCATTATGAGCTGTTGATAGACCTCACCTCGGTGTTCCGTCAACAGCGCATAATTGGCAGGAAAAGACGATTTTATAGTTCTATTCTAATTTTATTAAGTAAAATTACTCTTAAAGAGCAGTGATATTACTGCAGTTTTGTTACAGTACATAATCTAAAATGAATTTGTAGCCACAATTTCACTAATAAAACATAAACTAGCCGTACGAGTTAATTTACCTTTATTTTAAACTGAATTTTCTAGAGAAACTGATCAAATTTAAATTTTTAGGGTATTTTGACTTGAAAATATGTAAATTTACCTTTTTTTCCTTATTTCTTTATGATCAAATGATGGCGAATTTAAATAATTTTTACTCCAGATTATTACACTGCGACAATAGTGCAGTAAATTAACAGTTCATATGCAGTGGGTAATATATGGTTAATGCCAAGCGCGGACACTGTTGATGGGCCGTACATGCGCAGTATAAACGAATTGAAAAATCCATCCATAGTATTCAGGTGATGGTTACAAAATGTGTTATAAATACCATTTAAATAAAAAGCAATCACAAATAAACCTTGTCTAGAAATAATATATTCTATGACGCATTCTCTATTGAAGAATATATCTATCGTTCGATATCGTAGGCTGGCATAATTAATTGGAAACTCCAAATAATTACGCTCTTTATTCGACTCAATATCGTCTATTGTTTTGTTAAAACAAAAGATCAAGTTAGAAATGTCCCATCTGCATAGTCGAGTATGATTTTTCTTAACTAGATTTCATTTTTCAGTGAAATCATGATGTTTATGTCAAATTTTTACGGTGGTAGGGCTGGGTAGATCGATTTTCTAATTCGAATCGATTCGTATTACAGATTATTCGAATCAATTATGATTCGACGAAAGGAACTTAAACTTGCTTAATGAACTGTGAAATTTTCATTTTTAACGACAGAATGCAATCAATTGCAGCCAAATTTGACCAAAATCGATTGTAATATGTAGTTTAAATAAAAAGTTTTGCTCCTGGACTGGAGTGTAGTTGATACTACACCGCATTTGTGTATTTGAGCTAATATTTGTAATTCGTAACTGTAAATTTCCTGATTATCATTATAATTGACAATGATAGTAATAGTATAAAAGGAATATTTATTATTTTACAGAATCAGCGATTCGATCCGATTCGAAAAAATTATCCGAATCGGATTCGAATTTCAAATAAATCGGTTTAGTCTTTTGGAACATTATTCTATTTATACAGCAAAGTTTGAATTAAGTTTTCAAACTATACTATAAAAGGACAAAACTTATTCAAGAAACAGCAAGTATGAAATAATAGATGTGGGCAATTAGATTTGGTAATTGCTTCGAATCATTTGTGAATCGGCGTTAGGGACGGCAACTTGCTAAAAAATGCGGGACTGTCATTTTTAACGACAAAATTTTTTTTTAAAACATGTAACTGTTATCTTAAAATTCCTTGATTTTCGTCATGGAGAGTATTTTTAATATGAAAAATGATATAGTTGATATTGATATCAAATTGATTATTCCAACCGATTCGAAAAAATTATCCGATTCAGATTTAAAATCTAAGAGACTCGGTTTTGTCTAGCCCCACGCTTGACTTATTTTTTAAAATATATAAAAACAAAATAAATTGAGATTCTTAAACTTTCATCTGATAAATATAAAATATATATTATTATTATTTATATATATATTTCTACTCTGTCACATCTTTAGTATCATTTATCTTGGGTGATAATATCGATATTAAATTATATAGGAACACCAATATTACGATATTAAATGTAATCAGCGTTTATACCGTTTGTGTCTGTAGGTTTTCGTTCGCCCAAGCACACTGACATGTAAGCTCAACTTGACTATCGGTCACGGCGACTGCCCTATATATCCAATATGGAGCAATACAGAACAAAGAGATAGAATTTGAGCCAATGCCAAAATCGTGTTCACGGTGAAAAGTCTCTCAATTCTCGGCCTGAAATTGGTAATGTAAAAGTAATTGTCTGAATGGGAAAAAGCAAATCAGACCCTTTTTTTCTGGCAACGTTGAATACCACGTTTAGAAGCGGCATGCAGAAATCAACTCTAATACAAAATCTTCGACCTTCTTTGATATGTTGTTCAGCTTCTGAGAGACTCTGTGCAAGCTGTCCAGCAATGGAGGGATGTCCAGCTTTGATTTCTATAATATACCAATTATGATCAACGGTTGACAGCATCCAAACTTTCCAGCACCAATGTGCATTCGCACAAACATTGATTTACATTGTAGCTTTTGTTTCAGTAATCTGAACTCGTCCAAACTTTTCACTTTCAGGATGTTTGTCGATGCTGAATTGGTAACTCCGAGACTTCCCAGATCAATTACGTCATCTCGATTGAAGGATGTATTACGTTTTTCGTCTTTACTGAAACCTTGGGGTAGATTTGCATGAAAATTATTTTCTTCTCTAAAAAATAACTGAAGGTTCGTTTGCCATTTTAACTTATTCTTAGCAATCTTAATATTCACAAACTGCGGAATTTTTTTGTAGGACATAAATAAAATTGTCACAATTACCCAAGAACTTTTTTCAAATCTTCCAATCTTCCATCACCATGTCAGATCTGGTGGTTTTCGTCAGATTCAGAAGAAAATATTGAAGGTTTTAAACGTTGAAATTGATGCAGAGACAAAGCTAACAAAAATGGATATTTCGACAAATTGGACGTGGTTAAGACGTGACATCCGTAAAATTCGGGAATTGGGCTACGTGACAAATCGCTGTTTTCTACATTTAGAACAACTTAAATATATTTAAAAATTTTATAAATTTAAACTCCTCTCTCCTACTTTTTATAAAGAAGTTTTTATAAAGTTTCATTTATTGCACCATGAAATGTTTTTCTAGAAATTTTGCGTGTTTTGACAAAATATTTTTTTATCTTTTTATACCAAATCCTTAGTTTATATTATAAAAGCCTGCATGAATAGGCCTCGGAATAAAATTTTTAGAGAATTCTACCTTTGTAGAATATTAATCAATCCCTTTTTGCTATAATATTTTCGGAAGACCGCCATACAACAGATTGACATGTTTAGACATGTGTCAATGCGGTAAAACTTTACAAAAACACATTCATCTTACGAATTGCTATCAAATCGATATTCGAATGTATTCCGGCCAAAAGAAAAGAAAAAAATTACACTTCGATTCATCATTATTTAATGCATACTAATGTTTGTTTTTCTAAGTAAACTTTGTCTAATTCGTTTAGGTAGAAAAATATTTGCAAGCTACACTGAGACGAATGTGCAGTAATTTACTGTTCATTTCCAAAATTCAATTCCGCTTTGTTGAGGAGATGAATGCCAATTATAGGCTGTTGATGGATGCACCTTAGGGATGCGTTCTATCAACTGTCCATAATTGACCAAAAAAGTCAATTTTTTAGCCTATAAGGCGAAAACATCTCAAAGATAATAACTGAGATACCTGAGTGCTATCTGGCACGAAAAATGGTCTAACCATCCAGTAATATATAATATTTTAAACGAAGAGCATATTATTTAAAAACCTAAAATAATTTGCAGACGCCCAACCTTTGATTGGACATAAAATCAACGTCATGGGAACAAATTTTGTGATATAAATATCAAATGCAAGACCGTTGACTCTATCTGATTTCGTTAATAATGCAATAGCTCTATTTTCATTTTCTTACCAACTCTCTCTTCTCTACTCATTCTGAAATTCATAAAACAAAATTTAATGTCAGCGTGACCAACATTCAAACCCTTCATCCATTAAAATTGCTTGAGTCACTTAAATTTAAATGTCTTTTTTCGATTTCCGATTGAGAAAACATATACTTTTCAATATAGTTGAAACAGCATCTCCAATATATATTTATATTTCGCTGTAGAAAGCAGTTGTCATCATTTTTATTAACCCTCTAATAGACATGTTATCAGCTAGGGCAGTGAACACTAGTGTTCCGCGGAAGATCGTCAGCTGTTCGGTAAGAAATTATTAAGTAGGGGGGGGGGGGGGGGGGGGGGGTCGAACTGCAATTATCAGTAAATCAATGAATAAATAATCTTTCGAAAAGAAAAAATCGTGTCGTTTCATTCTCTATCTTTGGAGTAAGGTGTGAGCTGAAAAGAAATTGCACCTTGCAATTCTTTTATGTCATTGCCTTAATATATTCGTAGCTTTGGACTTCTTCATTTTTATAATACGGGCAAACTGAAAAGGCGAAGTGAAATATTTGTTATTTATGTTCATGAAAATTAGCGGTTAGATCGAATTCGAAAAATTATCCGAATCAGATTGAAATTTGGTCATTCAGTTTTGCTGATTCTTGTCTCAAGCTGTGTAGGAGTACTAGTGCTCGGTTCGGATTCTAGACAGACCTAGTCAGGAATTTTATTTTGTCAAGAATGTGTGTGGAAATTTATTTCACACTAGTGTTGGCAATTCTAGGTAAAAGTACCTATTTTACCGAGTTTATCTTCAAAGTAGTTTTAGGAATATATAGCTTACCTAGTTTTCTTATAAATATTTTACCATTTAAATTTGATAGATAAAATAGATAAATTTACCTATTTTACAAATTCAATATGAAAAAAAGACCTGAAAATATACTGTTTGACGATTTTAACCTTCAAATCTATTAAAAAAGGCAATACATGCAGTCAAACGAAAATTACCTAGTTTACTGGTTTTTAATCTAGGTTCTAT
Source organism: Styela plicata (assembly GCA_963675895.2). Taxonomy (NCBI): domain Eukaryota; kingdom Metazoa; phylum Chordata; class Ascidiacea; order Stolidobranchia; family Styelidae; genus Styela; species Styela plicata. The sequence continues at coordinate 8,850,983 of OZ023152.1, forward strand.
CTAGTTTTGAATATGAAACTAGAATACCTACTAATACTTTGCCTAGTATAATTAATAACTAGGTTGTCATCACTATTTCTGAATGAGGAATGAGTAAACGTTCCTGTTATGTTACAGCTTGTTGTAGAAGGGTTAAAAGAAAACATTATTGAATCATGCATTTTTCTTTCCTCTCCAAAACCGAATCCACAGTCGCCATCAAAACAATACAATCACCATGTTATTTATGATTCATATGGTTTCTATATTTTTCTTATTATACTTTGCCAAGATGGGCCAGTGATTGATCGAGCCACCGAGGCGCGGTCCATCTGTGTTTCGTACGCGCATGAAGAAATCTATATGAGTTTTGATATGTTTATTCGAAATGAATATGAATATATCCGTACTGTATCAAGTGATAATTTGTATTTAGTAGGAATATTGTACATATATGTAGCACAAAAACATGCTCCAAATTGTTGGAAAAATATTGGAGTATCCGAATCCCTGAAATGTCGAAGGCATCCTAATCTATTGTAATTATGATTTTATTAAACTTTCTCCCCATCGACGGCTTTTCGACTTGTTCACTCAAATCATTTCTAACCTTCATGGTAGATGTAATGAGGATTTCGTGAAGCTAAATATGATTTGAATTGAACACATTGTTGTTGTTAGTTGTTATGCCGTTATGTATCCACTCTAATCAAAGCAATCAGAAGCAGCTCTTTAATAGAACCCACTATTACAAACGATATTACCAGAAAATGCACTGTAATTGGAAAACATTCAAAACAAAGCTGCACTACCGAAAGAGGATGCGGTGAAAGGTATCTGCCATATATAACGCTAGAACCTTTCATACTTCTGGCATTTCAATCCTATCGTTATGATTTCTGCTTAAAAGATGTTTGTCATGGATATTCATTCAATTTGAACGATAATAGTGTCTCATAAAGTTTTAAACAATATTTCTGCAGACTTTCGCAAAGTAATAGCCATTCTGTAGCATTTCAAAAAAGGTCAGTAAGCGTCGCCAAGGTTTTATAAGGACTACCTGAATATCTATTTTTTATGAAGTTTGTTCCAAGCAAGGCTAGAAACCGAATCTAGGAAACAGGCTAATGACCACATATTAACATAGAACTATTACAAAACGTAGAACCAACAACTGCACCTTAAGCGGGATACATCCCAAATAAAACGGAACCGCCATTATAAAGTTCAGTATGTGATATCTTCCCTGAATGTTGATAAAACAATCTACCACTACGTCGTTTTTTATCGTTTTTTACGACTAGGGCTGAGCAATTCGATTCGGTGATTCTAATCGATTCGAAGTACAATTTATTCGAATCAATCGTGAATCGTTCATAGGAACAAAAATTTTCTACATAAACTATAATTTGCATTTTTAACGACAAAATGCAATCGATTTTGATCGATTTTGACCAGAATCGATTGCATTTTGTCGTTAAAATATGAAAATTGTTGCTCTTGAACATGGCATGTGAATTGAAAATACATCATGAACTATAAATTTCCTAATTTTCTTAATGCAGACAAGTTGTAATAGTGAAAATGGGACATTAGTTATGTACATTGGTTTTATTGATTCGATCCGATTCGAAATAACTATTCGAATCAGATTCGAATTCGAAATGATTCGGTTCTGTCCAGTCCTACTTGAACGTCGTAACATATAAAAGAAACATAAGGTGCGTAACAACCTTCATACCGAAGTCGGAAATTTGTCATTCCAAAACCGCCTTCGGTCAGTAAGCAGTAACTATCTTCTCCCATCTGGCTCGTGTACCAATTTACCAGAGCAGTTGCGAAGCTAAGTAGAATTGTAAATCGTTTCCCTTCCTTCATCAAATTTTCGATTTTTGTGAATTTTTCTTCCAGTTGGTTGGCCAGTTGAGGATGCCCCGTGTTGATTTTTACAATGAAACGTTCATACACATCTTTTTTGGTAGGTTTGTGTTTTGTTTGGATTAGTACTCTTATGTAAATTGGCTTCCTGGAGATTTGATCCCTCATGCGCTTAAAATGTTCCAAGTTGTCCACTTTAAGTATTCTTGACGATTTTGCAAAAATGTCTTCTCCCTTGCATGCCACAATAGCGTCTGCCGGGTCATATTGTAGTTTCCCGTCTATAGTTCGAGAAAATTCACTCGGTGGATTCTGCAAAAATTCTCTCTCAGTCGTGAAAAACACTGAAGGATCTTCGGACATTTTTATCTTTGCTGCATTATACAGAAAGAGAGAAATAACATTTGGCAATGTGGTAAAGATTGGAAAGGAGGATTGTCATCATAATCAATCCCCCGGTTACAAACATTTAGTCAATAAATGTTTTGTCAAGGACGAGAACTTCATAGGAATATATCAAAAATTATAAATTCACCACAGTATTCAAGGGGTGCATGTATTCATAGCCCACTTCACCGATTAAAGAACTCGAAAATAGGCCATATAGTGTTTCAAGTTCTAAGAAATCCAAGAAAAAAAATTTGCGTCTGCCTGCAGTCTTCAGTCAGCAGTCTCAGGCTTTTCAATCTCATCCTCAAGAGTCCACCCTATCACTGTTTTATGCTTCGGCCACGCACGTATGATGATGAATTGGCCGCCTATCTTTGGACACAAAGCATACTAGTTAAGCTTATTACCGTTGTTAAAATATTTAGTTCCAGGAACTGTACGTACTATAAGGAAACATTAGTTCCATTCTTTCCAATACCAGGCATTTTTGCTGTTCCAACATCCATTAACACAAATGCTGAGCATTACCATTTTCACCCAAGTTATTGCATCCCAGT
>OZ023152.1:8853886-8876713 GCA_963675895.2 Styela plicata
CATATTTGTTTGAGTCCCTCCGTACAGTTTGCAGGTGTTGGAGTTGTGATCGATGTCATATTGATTATTAATAATATAAATGAATATGAATATATGCTGTTAAGTGGAACAAAATGTTACAATTACAATAACACTGAAATTTTGTTTGCACACACACTTTTTATGATTGGAACGGTGCTCAAATTCTTAATATTACTCAACAGTGGGGTCACTTTGATGAGTTCCTCTCACTTAATCATCAGATGATGCACGTAAGAATCTCAGATGAGATACTCAAAATTTTTGCATTCACGTTTTTGATATCTGGATACGTCAGAGGAGTGCTTATTAGTATGTGCTATAATGCAAGTTCAGATCAGCCTGTTAGTTTAAAAGGCAAACCTCTTAAAGTTTTTTTTATCATTTTAGAGAAAATTCGTGAAAATGGTTTTCCTGATTTTAATAATAATGTTAAATTCTAATGGTACAAAAAAGAATTTTGCTTTTCATACAAAATTATCGATTGGTTTGAAACAATTTATCCTAATCAGATTCGAATTTCGAATAGTTCGGTTTTGCTCAAAACTTATTCTGGGGAGCTTAACCACTATTGTCGAGTGAAGGTAAAAATGATATATCCAACCCTAGCCCGTATTCAAATCCTTTTCATCCTCTTTTTCTTTTCCCAATTCTTTTATATTCTACAAATTCTATGTAATTTTTTTATTATGCGTTTTTATCAACTTTTTACTTCTGATTTTAGAAATTTTAAATGATTAAAAAATAGAATATACTTCGCCAAAATCTGAATTATTCATTCTGCTTGTTGTACAAATTGAGTGACTCATAAATAATCGATTTTGCTTTAAATAGATTTCATTAAGAAATATCTACATTGTCATGTATGAACCATAGATGAAACTTTGCTCATTGACGAAATCCATCTCGTGCAAATACCTCGTGCAAATAAACCAGTATTGTGTTTGTATAGATAAACTTGTCTACGGAATAATGCATTTTACGCAGTATGGGTCATAGATGGACCGACATATCTGCCAACCCGCGTGAGAAATATTTTCAAAACGCTCTGTTTCAAGCTATATATATATAAATACATATATTGATAAAATATCAAATCAACCTCAAACATATAAGCAAAGTGATAACAGTTGATTTTATACATTTTATCCAAGAAAATCCTCCCGTTTCCACAAAAAATTCACATGCCGGTTTTTTTTACGAATCTTCGATATATGCACTAGCGTATTTAGAGGTGTCATGCCCGTAATTGGCGATAAAAAATTGCGAAATAGCCTGTAATTCAAGTTCCTATAAACTTAGGAAATACTAAATTTTTGCGCTCCTTGGAAGCGCAGCAGTATTTACACATAAATAGCCCGTATGATACCCTAGTATTTCATTTTTCAAAATTTTACACGCCTCAGGCGCGATTTTATCGACTGTTTCAGAATGATATACAATAAATACCCCAGCATTTAGGAGATTATGAAGTCACAATTTCAATTTTAAAAATGTCAATATTGGACTCAATTTAAATGGGTGACACCCGTAATGAGATTTTTGTCAGAATTTTTGTTTATGTAAAACATTTTTGCAACTGGATCCGTGAAAATATATTGTGACACAGTCAGATATTTGACTTGTAAAACCAAGTTTTGTGAATCTTGGGCATAAATTGATTGGTCAATTTTATGATTCAAGCTTGACAAAATGAAATGTTGTCCAGAATGCAATTTTCTATGAAAAAAAAAAAATACAAAAAAAAAAAATGAAAATCTATGTCGATCAATGTCAAAATAAAATTGTCGTTAGACTGATTCATGTATTTAAAAAGTTCTTAATTTAATAAATGTCAATATATAATTGAATTGCATGGTGTGATATAAAATCACGGTTTGAAATTCAAATATGATTTTTAGACAATTCAACAAGTGTAGTGTAGAAATGAATAATATTAAATTCAGCTTTGGAGACAATATATTGAAATAGTTTGAATTGAATCTATGTGACAGTGTTCGGTCAGGGGATTCGGTAAAAACGTTAAGAATGCGCTTCAACTTACGCTTTTCTATCGTTCTGTGTTAGAGGATTGCTGGACACCCTCGGTGGTTCGTCTAACTGATGGTTACGACTTTCTCTGCCAACCATGCCCTTGCACAGGAAAATGAGTTAATGGTTAGGCAAAATCATCACTTGGAACTGAATGCGCGATATCTGCACGGAAGTTTGTGGCTTTCCACATCAAGGTTCATTATATTAAGGTCCGTGGTTTATCGGTGTTATTGACTTTACTCTTCCACATAATAGAAATGAAATCCAATTCAAAATTTGTCCAAAGTCCGTGGTCAAACTGAAAAATTACAGCAATACACTTACACACTTAATACAAATATTGAATGACCTACCCAAATGTAGCGTATATTAAATTTACGATAAAAAAATATCATGGCCATCAAATTGCAGCAAGTTTAGATAAAAGAGAGGAAAAAATATCTTTCCTTCCGATTGAAACTTATTTTGAAAAAAATACATGATATATGTTATGGAAGAAATAATATATTTCAATTACATATTATTCAATATTTTGAAAAAATTGTCAGTTCTCAGTCTTGCGCATACCAATGCAATTTTTGTCGGGTATGTTTCTTCGATATTATATTGCACAAAATAAACGGAATTGAACAAGACATATTATTCAATATTTTGGCAAATTGTCTGTCAGTCTTGCGCATAAAGCAATGTTCACAGAATTTAATATAATTTTTGTCTGCCCTTCAGTCTAACATACTATGTTATATGTATATATATATATATATATATATATATATAACACAGACAAATAGACGAAGGATAAAAAAGGATATAAAAATGGAAACAGCAACACGCTAAATTTAGTTTACTGTGGAAAAGCGCTCTACAATATGCCATCCCAACCAGTGATTTTATTTTGTTAAGTATGATTCACATATGGACCACGTCTCGTCCACGCGATTCATCAGTGACCAGTGCCTAACAAAGTTACCAAAACTTAATTGGGCAATCTTTTCGTAGAATTTCTGTTTGGATGGATTACTGATTCTAGACACCGAACAAGTGTTGGTAATTTTCGGAAAAAAATACCGAGTTCACTTTAGTATTTTAAATAAATGTTACCGAATTCCATGGACATCTGATTTAGCAAGTTCAACTTTTACCCAGGTTTCTGTTTGAAGTTTCACTAAATAAATTCACCAGGTAATATTCAACTAGATACCTAGTTCAAAAAATAGGTATCAACATAAAACAGGGCCTTTGTCAGGGTGAACCACTCCAAGGGATTATGGAACAAAAACTAGTTAAATCATAATTGCGTTATAATTTTTTGAATAGACCTTTTGATAAGTAAAATTGATTAAGAAGTCATTAAATTGCATCCAAACGACTAGTTTACCTGATTCAAAATCAAAGTACTATCCAATTTTGTATGTTGAACTAGGTTACCTAGTAATAGTTTGTCTAGTTTGAGTAAGAAGCAAGTTGACATCACTTCACCGAACGTAATAACTATGCCTTTAATAAATAAAATAACAGCTCAGAAAACTTGCCACCAGAAAGTAAATGACTTATATTCGTGCTGGGTAAGTAAATAGGAAACACCTATATTCAGGAATCGCTTGGCCTTGCGAAATATATGTACTGTATTTATAATGGCGTTCCACGTGATAGGTTTACGCTATAAGTTCTATAAAGGAATATAGCGGAGGCACGAGGCACGAGACAGTTAACATTTAAAAAAACAAATTACCAGTAGGCAATATGAATTGTGGAGAAGGTAATCAGAAACCGTTTGCCCTATCATTGCTGCATTTATAAAGTTGTTTTACGTGATCAGTTATAAAATTCTAGCTAGGAATGTAGCGTGGCGTGGTTGAACAGAGGCAATCTACAAGCAATAAAAATGATTAATTCTCTGCAATTGCACATGTATATTTGGACATGTATCTTTCTACTATAACGGATCCAAAATATATATGGAAGAGGGATTGGCGCGATGGCCTGATGGTTATCATGATGGCATCGAGCAGATATCGGGGGTTTGCGTCATGGCGAAGACGGCTTTTTAATTCATGTCCACCACTCTATGGTGCAGAAACTTGGGTAGGTTAGGCCGAGCCGGGAAGATGATATTTGGCGAACAACACCAACCCTATTAGTCTATAAATGAATACACGATCAGTACGATCCACTTAAATATGTGGCTAACTGTAATCTCAACAGAACTATATAAAACATTTCAATCCTAGGAATGCACGTACCCAGAAAACTCGCTTAAAATAAGGTCGCATAAGTCCGTCTTATGTAGATACCAGTTACCACTGAAGTAATCTGTACCAGATGAAATTACTGAAAACGTCACCGTCAAATGCAGTGCATAAGAAACAAACTATAACGACCACTTAAATAGCAAAAATACAGAATGAAGTACTGACAATCCCACTCCAAGTGGAACCCATTCCCAAATAAAAACGCGCAAACTACAGACGCATGCGTGTATTGTAGCAATTAAAAGCAAACAAAAGCATTTGTCATTGATTTTTATTTGTTATTTGTACTAGTTCATAGTCAATATTTCTTGCACGCTGTCGCAGCATACTTATCCATTCGTTTTTACAGACGTGGGCGCAATGGCCCAGTGTTTATCATGTTGGCATAGCAGGTTGAGGGTCTAGGATTCGAGTCCTTGCTCGTCCGGCTCGTTAATCCACGTTTATCATTCAACCCAGAGTGTAATAACTTGGTTAGGCTCAGCCGGACCGAAACTTTCATAATAATTTACAACATAATTACTCATATTTGCGCTATAGTGGCCGGTGGTACAGGAATTTTTCTGGAGTATTCGCTAAACTGAGCGACTATATAAACTAACAAGTAACTGAAAAAGATCTCAAAAACGTACAATACTAATGGACACACTTGACGTACAGAAAACAATTGAACTTTGTACTTAATAGGTTTCTTATACCAATCAGCCAATTCCTTAAAACAACCTTTCCAAGCCTGTCATATTGACAGACAGACTACTAAAGTTACATGTTGCAAGACTGTGACAAGCTATACCCTGTTACAGAACATTTGAATATGGAACGTCACTTTTATTGCAAACATAACATGACAATCTGTTTTCTAGCCATGTCGATATTGCAGACCAGACCACGACATTAAAGTTTAAATCAGATCAATGATCGATGTAGAACATACTGCGCTCAAGTATGATCTATAGATAGACCACGCCTGAAAGGCGGGGTCTAACTATTGATCTTGCTTGACAAAGGTAAAATGTGCAGTCGAAAGGTCAGATCGATGTTCAGTGACGTAATTTTTCATGTTGTCACGTGACTTCCGGTATATCGAAGATTCGTTACTCCAAGAAAGTATGTGATTGATTGAATGCTGGATTGATTTAATTAAATTTTCACGTATTTTAAGAAATAACAAAACTATTTTTTGCTCATTTATATTTTATAATGTATGAGTGATATTTCTATATGCTAAAAGTATGATTGAATAGAGTCAAGGAAAAGTGTGCGCCCATGATAAAATACAAAAAAGTTTCTTTCTAAATAAATAAATAAGAGTAGACATAAACAGCTAGTCGATCAATTTCCCAAAAAGCAAAGCAAGCAATATATAGCCTAAATGGCCTGAAAAACCAATGCATGCCGAAGACGCATGAAAACTTCTAGAATTTGTATAATTCAAATCATGCAATGTTGGGGTTATAAATCTGGAACTCTGCACAAATCTCGTTTGTCCCTTTTTTGTCGAGCATGATTCAAAGATAACTCCATTCCTAAACGGTCAATGTGTAATGACCTAAAAACATGCCTTGACAAATTTGGTTTAATTTATGCTCATTTTAATTAAATAAGGCATACATTAATTATTGCATAATACTGAAAAACGTTTTGCAACAATTTCTTAATCGTATACTTGATTTTGGCAAGCATGAGCTACAGATGGATCGCTCCTCGTCGTAGTCAGTACCCCATGCTTAACAAAACAAATATAGGTAAAAAATTCTGACGGTTCAGAAAGCGTTTCTTCTCTGGATATTCAAGTAATACAAACAGAAATAGATCAGTATCTTATTTTGGTCTGATTCGTTTTTGTACGTAAATCAGTTTTTGCTTCCTGGAGTCAAAAGGTCATTAGTTATAATCCTTGGATTAATATTAAACGAGTGAATATATTTATATCCACATTAAATATCAATGTCTGTATGTACTTATTATGTTCTGTGTAAAAGGGTTTCAGTAGTCAAACTATAGTTCGCTTACAAAATTTATTTAAGAACACGCAGATTTTCCGATTCTTTATATTCGAGATTGCGAAAAAAGAGAAATGTTTAAAATATTCAAAGTTAATTATATTTTATTCGAACCCAAACAAATTTTCAATTCAATGCTCATTGAAAAAAGAATCTAATCTATAAAATATAAAATTATGTTTCACATAAGTATTTTTAATATCAGAAAACATCAGTTAAAGCGCGATCAATTTGTGACATGTTGCGGTCCATAGGTGGTACGTGTTCTACAATAGAACATTTGTGTGCTGCTGCAGGGCAGTTAGAGGCATATTAATTTTTTTTCTATAAAATTGAAATTCAGCTTTTCCGGGGTATTGAACCACCTACCTTCAATAAGTGAATGAATAACATCCAATAAACGAGTCACGTGAAAAAGCCATACTTGTGAAATAATTTGTTTTTGAAATTTTGTTTCTAATTTATTACGCGATCGAGATACATGTCTCGTTTTACGTCAACACCCTTTTATAAAAAATGTCTCAAATGTTGCACTTCATTTAATCAATAGCCTTGGGCAAAAGGAGTGGGAAATCCCCTTCACTGAGATATTAGTGTCCCACAAATCGTTGAATATATACCAGTGCATTGTGGCTGTTAAGAAATAGATTCTACAACAAGTTGAAACACTGAAGTATAAGACGGCGTATTTTAGAAACGATAGCCAGTGGGAATATGTATAGTACTGTACACTTCAGACAGCCCCTCTTAGTCTTAGGTATTCTTGCTCATGGGGCCCATAACGTTAACGTACGGTCAAAGTATCTTTTTTGTTGAAATTCTGTCTAAACAAGGCTGGAAGTATTGCCTAAAATGAAAAAAACTAACGATCACTCAAGTGGCAAGAAATTATTACAAAATGAAGCACCCCCATTACCAAGTTATCTGGGTATTAACTATTCCAAATTTGACCATAATCGATTATATTTCGTCGCTAAAATTTGAAAATTGTTGCTCTTAGTGTGAATTGAAAATACACTACAAACTATAAATTTCTGTATTTGCACAATGAGGACAAATTATAATAGTAAAAATGAGATATTTGTTACTTACAAAATAAATGATTAAAAATTATTCGAATCAGATTCGAATTCCAAATGATTCGGTTTTGCCCAGCCCTATTCACAACGTAAAAATTGTACCAGGTAAACAAATTATTGTCTGTTGCATCATTTCAATCATTTCTCTACAATTTCAAACTCCCAATCTATTCCTAATATTTTATTTCTAAATTTCTTTTATTCTATTTTTTTGTCCCCATGCAGTAATTTAATATCAACAGCAATATAAAATTTTCATGATGATATCCAGACGACAAAAGGAAAAGAAATTTCAGCCTCACATTGGCGTATGGATCCACGCGTTAATCGTAAGTCATATCTTTCAAAGTAGTGCTAATTAACCATGCATGGGATACAAGGGATACGTGTATGTGATTGAAATAAAATACTATTAATACAAAATATTATTGAAGTATCTTTATAAAATCGACTTTTCAGCCAATTATACTTATAGTTGCAGAGGCGACTATAATAGGGAACAAAAAAGTGATAGGCAGTTTTATCATAGTCCAGGACAGATACCATTCACTGCACTGTGCTATAATGGTTCAGTTTTATACAGTTACAAAAATACAAAAAAATCAATGGTCTTTGACAGTAATTTTACTTGACGGTATTGAAAAAAATTCAAAATTGACTATTTTGGACAAATATGGAGTATTGATGGAACGCACCCCAAAGGTGCGATATCTGAAATTTTAGTATTATTTTGGAGATAATTTTCCTATGACCCATTTAAACTTTTTTCAAACATTGCTTCCCTATCAGAAATATTATTTTGTCAAGCATGAACCATTGTTGGACCGCGCCTCGTCTACCTGAGCAAAATTTTCTTTCAGGTTTGCTTTTTTAGTGTTCAATAAATATTTTTTTTTCATTAAATTTTTTTAGATCTTGTTTAAAATTTCTGGATCAATTGCTTCAAATAATACAACAAACTGTGGCTGCTCAAAATCAAACTGTACACTCGCTGAAGATCCGACAAATCCACCTTGCAACACAAAAAGTGGGGTGAGATTCAATTGGCTTGGACTCGCTATTTCCGCCGGAATGATTGGTAAGATCAGAACTATGGTTGCAAGTTTCAGATACAATAGAATTTCGAATAGAATCTTTCCGAATTAAGGTTCTATTTTGGGAAATTTTATGAAAATATTTCAACAATAAGAGGCAAGCGATATCCAACATTATGTCAAATTCAAACATATCCGATGTTGAATCAATCGAATCATACCGAATCAGAGAAATTTGTATTCGAATCATCCGATTTCGAATCTATGTGAATCGATTCGAATCTTAAATCTGAAAGTGTCCTCCATATTCAATACTAGGATTACCATTTCCAGATACATTTTTTCGAATCCAAATAGAACATATATATATATTTATATATATTTATAGTCACACATCTAAGTGAATCATCATGATCAAGGCGATGTACCAGCCGCCACTCTTGGACCAACTCTACTAGGTTGGTTATACTGGAAGTTTATGTACTTACCTGATCGAAAGTTATTTCATACCGGGTCGAGTGGTAAGCTTGGATTAACAAGCCGGACGCACTAAGACTCGAACCCACGATTTTCAACTTGCGATGTCACTAGACAATCGCACCCACAGTTAGGCAACCATACTTTCAGTAACTGTATCTTCTGTTTTATATTTCAGTCTTCGTCTTCCTTGTGTATGGAATTGCAATAGTATGTGCTGTAAGTGTTTTTTTTTTTATTATTCCTCCTCGAGTTTATCATCAGAGAAATATATTTCTTGTTACAAGATGAATTTAATTTATGCCATATTGATCTACACATTTTGGGTTCCACCATAGCTCTGCTTTTCATATTCGATAATTTATCAGTATTTTTATTATGAAAACTCCAAATAGGTGTGGTGTTTCGCAATTAAATAAACGACAAATACAATGTAACAAAAGCCCAGTAAATTTACAGTTCTTTGCAGTAATTGCATATTTCCAAAGTTGAAAACCGCCACGTTGATGTGATATATGAAAGTATGTGATATCGATGGATCGCACCTCGTCGATGCGCTCCATCAGTATGGCCGATAATTGGTAAAAACAAAGAATTGTCACAGATGGATGGCGTGGCATGGTGCAATGAAAAGTACACTTTAACAAATATGCAACAAAATCACTGGTCTTTGACTGTAATTCTGCTTGGCGGTTTTGAAAAAAATAAATTCCAAATTGACTTTTTTGGCCAAATATGGGGTGTTGATGGAACGCACCGCAAAAGTGCGTTCTATCAACAAATTATAATTGGCATAAATCTCATCAACATGGCTTTTTTTTAACTTCGGAAATATGCAATTACAGCAAACGACAAGCAAATTTACTGTACTTTTGCTACAGTGTAGGGAATGCTTTGAAACGTAGGAATTCTTGCATTTTTTATATGCCTTCGGCGCGCATACGACATTACACTTATTTAGCCTGTTTTAGAACCTGAAATTTCTCATTTTTAGTTTTAGGAACAAAATACTATAAAAAGACTATTTTCAGGAAGGAAGGAAAATTTTATGCCTGCGGCGTTCATTATGACTTAATAATCTTAGCTCAAGAATATTTCAAATTTATGCCTCTCACTTTCAAGGTTTTAAATACGCCACTTGGAGGGGATTTTTGATAAGTGTAGGCAGAGAACATGATCTTTTTTATTTAAAACCTGCAAACGTTGGGCTGGGCAAAACCGTTGGGCTGGGCAAAACCGAATCATTCGGACTTCGAATCTGATTCGATTATTTTTTTTGTATCGGATCGAATCATTAATGCCATGTAAATAACAATTTTTCCCATTTCTGGGGATAGAAATTGTGTCCATTGTAAAAATCAATAAAATTATAGTTTATGATGTATTTTCAATGTGCACTCCATGTCTAAAAGCAACAATTTTCATTGCATTGCAATTGCATTTTCTGGTCAAAAATGAAAATTCTAGTTCATTTAGTAAGTCTTTGTTTTTACGAACGATTCGTTATTGATTCGAATAAATTGTGCTTCGAATCAATTCGAATCGCCGAATCGAATTGCCCAGCTCTAATCTAGTATAAGGCGTAGAATGTTAAGTCATAATTAGGATGGGCAATTCGATTCGGTGGTTCGAAGTACGATTAATTCGAATCAATGGTAAATCGTTTATAGGAAGAAAACTTTTTAATTGAACTCGAATTTTAAATTTTAACGACGAAATACAATCGATTTTGGTCAAATTAGACCAAAATCGCTTATATTTCGTCGTTTAGATGTGAAAATTGTTGCCCTCAGTGTGAATTGAAAATACGCTACAAACTATAAATTTCATTATTTTCACAATTGGGACAAGGTAACATATTAAAAAAGAGATATTTGTCATTTACAAAGAATTAGTGATCCGATCCGATTCGAAAAAATTATTCGAAGCAGATTCGAATTCCAACTGATTCGGTTTTGCCCAGCCCTAGTCATAATGAGGACACCAGAAAGCCGCAAACAACAATTTTTCTTATAGCCTATTTCTTTCTTCTTTACAGAAAATATCAGATTGTTTATGCCCAAAAAAGAAAAAATATCCAACGAGATGTGTTTCATTCAGCAAATCAAGAACAATAGACTTGAGTTTACCAATAAGTCCTTCTGGGCCTGGTTTCTGGACATCCCAAAGTAATACAACTGGTCAGCATCGGGTTGGACATTCTATACATACTGGAAGTTATTCAAACAACTTTGGTGGGGACAGTGGAGGTGATTGTCATATTGCTGGGTTCGACTCAGGTGGAGGATGTAGCTCCGGTGGTGGAGGGGGTTTTAGTTCCAGTGGAGGATGCAGCTTTGGAGGTGGAGGAGGTTGTGACGGAGGAGGTGGCGAGTAGAAATAATTCCATAAAGAATTTTTCAATTGTATTCATTGCCTTTAGTGGTGCTGATCATTCTTCATGATTGTGAAAATTGTAAAAATGACTTTTTTAAGTAATAAATTATTATGTTAGTAGTCTTCCTCTTTCACGCATATACATACGTTATGACATATTTGTTTGAGTCCCTCCGTACAGTTTGCAGCAGTTGGAGTTGTGATCGATGTCATATTGATTATTATTAATATAAAGGAATATGAATATATGCTGTTAAGTGAAACAAAATTTTACAATATTAAAAAATATACATTTCTTTGTCGAGCTATCAAAGTCTTATCCTATAACACTGAAATTTTGTTTGCACTCACACTTTTTATGATCGGAACGGGGCTCAAATTCTTAATATTACTCAACAGTGGGGTCACTTTGATGAGTTCCCTCTCACTTTATCATCAGGTGATGCACGTAAGAATCTCAGATGAGATACTCAAAATTTTTGCACTCACGTTGTTGACATCTAGGAATGTCAGAGGAGTGCTTATTAGTATGTGTTAATATGCAAGTTCAGATCGGCCTGTTAGTTCAAAACGTAAACCTCTTAAAGTTTTTTTTATCATTTTAGAGAAAATTCGTGAAAATGGTTTTCCTGATTTTAATAATAAAGTTAAATTCTAATGGTACAAACAAGAATTTTGTTCTTTATATAAAATTATCGATTCGTTTGGAACAATTTATCCTAATCAGATTCGAATTTCAAATAGTTCGGTTTTGCTTAAAACTTATTCTGAGGAGCTCAACCGCTATTGTCGAGTGAAGGTAAATGATATATCCAACCCTAGCACGTAATCAAATCCTTTTCATCGTTTTTTTCTTTTCCCATTTCTTCTGTATTCTACAAATTCTATGTAATTTTTTTATTACGCGTTTTAATTTACTTTTTACTTCTGATTTTAGAAATTTTAAATGATTAAAAAATAGAATATACTTGGCCAAAATCTGAATTTTTCATTCTGCTTGTTGTACAAATTTCGTGACTCATAGATACTCGATTTTGCATTAAATAGATTTCATTGAGAAATATCTACATTGTCATGTATGAACCATAGATGAAACTTTGCTCATTGACGAAATCCACCTCGTGCAAATACCTCGTGCAAATAAACCAGTATTGTGTTTGTATAGATAAACTTGTCTACGGAATAATGCATTTTACGCAGTATGGGTCATAGATGGAGCGACGTATCTGCCACCCAGCGTGAGAAATATTTTCAAAACGCTGCGTGGCAAGCTATATATATATAAATACATATATTGATAAAATATCAAATCAACCTCAAACATGTAACCAAAGTGATAACAGTTGATTTTATACATTTTATCCAAGAAAATCCTCCCGATTCCACAAAAAATTCACATGCCGGTTTTTTTTACGAATCTTCGATATATGCCCGTAATTGCCGATAAAAAATTGCAAAATAGCCTGTAATTCAAGTTCCTATAAACTTAGGAAATCTTAAATTTTTGCGCTCCTTGGAAGCGCAGTAGTATTTACACATAAATAGCCCGTATGATACCCTAGTATTTCATTTTTCAAAATTTTACACGCCTCAGGCGCGATTTTATCGACTGTTTCAGAATGATATACAATAAATACCCCAGCATTTAGGAGATTATGAAGTCACAATTTCAATTTTAAAAATGTCAATATTGGACTCGATTTAAATGGGTGACACCCGTAATGAGATTTTCGTCAGAATTTTTGTTTATGTAAAACATTTTTGCAACTGGATCAGTGAAAATATATTGTGACACAGTCAGATATTTGTCTTGTAAAACCAAGTTTTGTGAAACTTGGGCATAAATTGATTGGTCAATTTTTTGATTCAAGCTTGACAAAATGAAATGTTGTCCAGAATGCAATTTTCTATGAAAAAAAATACAAAAAAAAAAATGAAAATCTATGTCGATCAATGTCAAAATAAAATTGTCGTTAGACTGATTCATGTATTTAAAAAGTTCTTAATTTAATAAATGTCAATATATAATTGAATTGCATGGTGTGATATAGAATCACGGTTTGAAATTCAAATATGATTTTTAGACAATTCAACAAATGTAGTGTGGAAATGTATAGTATTAAATTCAGCTTTGGAGACAATATATTGAAATAGTTTGAATTGAACCTATGTGACAGTGATCGGTCAGGGGATTCGGTAAAAACGTTAAGAATGCGCTTCAACTTACGCTTTTCTATCGTTCTGTGTTAGAGGATTGCTGGACACCCTCGGTGGTTCGTCTAACTGATGGTTACGACTTTCTATGCCAACCATGCCCTTGCACAGGAAAATGAGTTAATGGTTAGGCAAAATCATCACTTGGAACTGAATGCGCGATATCTGCACGGAAGGTTGTTGCTTTCCACATCAAGGTTCATTATATTAAGGTCCGTGGTTTATCGGTGTTATTGACTCTACTCCTCCACATAATAGAAATGAAATCCAATTCAAAATTTGTCCAAAGTCCGTGGTCAAACTGAAAAATTACAGCAATACACTTACACACTTAATACAAATATTGAATGACCTACCCATATGTAGCGTATATTAAGTGTTATGGAAGAAATAATATATTTCAATTAAATATATTTATTTTGAAACAAATAGCAGTTTTCAATTAATCGTAGTATCAATGCCTCTTTTGTCGGTATGTTTCTTCGATATTATATTGTACATAATAAACGGAATTGAACAAGACATATTATTCAATATTTTGGCAAATTGTCTGTCAGTCTTGCGCATAAAGCAATTTTGACAGAATTTAATATCATTTTTGACTGCCCTTCAGTCTAACATACTATGTTATATGTATATATATATATATATATATATATTTGACAGAATTTAATATCATTTTTGACTGCCCTTCAGTCTAAAATACTATGTTATATATATATATATATATATATATATATATATGACACAAACAAATAGACGAAGGATAAAAAAGGATATAAAAATGGAAACAGCAACACGCTAAATTTAATTTACTGTGGAAAAGCGCTCTACAATATTCCATTCCAATCAGTGATTTTATTTTGTTAAGTATGAGTCACAGATGGACCACGTCTCGTCCACACGATTCATCAGTGACTCGTGCTTAACAAAGTTAACAAAACATAATTGGGCAATCTTTTCGTAGAATTTCTGTTTGGATGGATTACTGATTCTAGACACCGAACAAGTGTTGGTAATTTTCGGAAAAAAATACCGAATTCACTTCAGTATTTTAAATAAATCTTACCGAATTCCATGGACATCTGATTTAGCAAGTTCAACTCTTACCCAGGTTTCTGTTAGGAGTTTCACCAAATAAATTCACCAGGTAATATTCAACTAGATACCTAGTTCAAAAAATAGGTATCAACATAAAACAGGGCCTTGGTCAGGGTGAACCACTCCAAGGGATTATGGAAAAAACTAGTTAAATCATACTTGCGTTATAATTTTTTGAATAGACCTTTTGATAAGTAAAATTGATTAAGAATTCATTAAATTGCATCCAAACGACTAGTTTACCTGATTAAAAATCAAAGTACTATCCAATTTTGTATGTTGAACTAGGTTACCTAGTAATAGTTTGTCTAGTTTGAGTAAGAAGCAAGTTGACATCACTTCACCGAACGTAATAACTATGCCTTTAATAAATAAAATAACAGCTCAGAAAACTTGCCACCAGAAAGTAAATGACTTATATTCGTGCTGGGTAAGTAAATAAGAAACACATATATTCAGGAATCGCTTGACCTTGCGAAATATGAGTACTGTATTTATAATGGCGTTCCACGTGATAGGTTTACGCTATAAGTTCTATAAAGGAATATAGCGGAGGCACGAGGCACGAGACAGTTAACATTTAAAAAAACAAATTACCAGTAGGCAATATGAATTGTGGAGAAGGTAATCAGAAACCGTTTGCCCTATCATTGCTGCATTTATAAAGTTGTTTTACGTGATCAGTTATAAAATTCTAGCTAGGAACGTAGGGTGGCGTGGTTGAACAGAGGCAATCTACAAGCAATAAAAATTATTAATTCTCTGCAATTGCACATGTATATTTGGACATGTATCTTTTTACTATAACGGATCCAAAATATATATGAAAGAGGGATTGGCGCGATGGCCTGATGGTTATCATGATGGCATCGAGCAGATATCGGGGCTTTTTAATTCATGTCCACCACTCTATGGTGCAGAAACTTGGGTAGGTTAGGCCGAGCCGGGAAGATGATATTTGGCGAACAACACTAACCCTATTAGTCTATAAATGAATACACGATCAGTACGATCCACTTAAATATGTGGCTAACTGTAATCTCAACAGAACTATATAAAACATTCCAATCCTAGGAATGCACGTACCCCGAAAACTCGCTTAAAATAAGGTCGCATAAGTCCGTCTTATGTAGATACCAGTTACCACTGAAGTAATCTGGGTAACAGATGAAATTACTGAAAACGTCACCGTCAAATGCTGTGCATAAGAAACAAACTATAACGACCACTTAAATAGCAAAAGAACAGAATGAAGTACTGACAATCCCACTCCAAGTGGAACCCATTCCCAAATAAAAACGCGCAAACTACAGACGCATGCGTGTATTGTAGCAATTAAAAGCAAACAAAAGCATTTGTCATTAATTTTTATTTGTTATTTGTACTAGTTCATAGTCAATATTTCTTGCACGCTGTCGCAGCATACTTATCCATTCGTTTTTACAGACGTGGGCGCAATGGGCCAGTGTTTATCATGTTGGCATAGCAGGTTGAGGGTCTAGGATTCGAGTCCTTGCTCGTCCGGCTCGTTAATCCACGTTTATCATTCAACCCAGAGTGTAATAACTTGGTTAGGCTCAGCCGGACCTTTCATAATAATTTACAACATAATTACTCATATTTGCGCTATAGTAGCCGGTGGTACAAGAATTTTTCTGGAGTATTCGCTAAACTGAGCGACTATATAAACTAACAAGTAACTGAAAAATATCTCAAAAACGTATAATACTAATGGACACACTTGACGTACAGAAAACAATTGAACTTTGTACTTAATAGGTTTCTTATACCAATCAGCCAATTCCTTAAAACAACCTTTCCAAGCCTGTCATATTGACAGACAGACTACTAAAGTTACATGTTGCAAGACTCTGACAAGCTATACCCTGTTACAGAACATTTGAATATAGAACGTCACTATTATTGCAAACATAACATGGCAATCTGTTTTCTAGCCATGTAGATATTGCAGACCAGACCACGACATTAAAGTTAAAATCAGATCAATGATCGATGTAGAACATACTGCGCTCAAGTATGATCTATAGATAGACCACGCCTGAAAGGCGGGGTCTAACTATTGATCTTGCTTGACAAAGGTAAAATGTGCAGTCGAAAGGTCAGATCGATGTTCAGTGACGTAAGTTTTCATGTTGTCACGTGACTTCCGGTATATCGAAGATTCGTTACTCCAAGAAAGTATGTGATTGATTGAATGCTGGATTGATTTAATTAAATTTTCACGTATTTTAAGAAATAACAAAACTATTTTTTGCTCATTTATATTTTATAATGTATGAGTTATATTTCTATATGCCCAAAGTATGATTGAATAGAGTCAAGGAAAAGTGTGCGCCCATGATAAAATACAAAAAAGTTTCTTTCTAAATAAATAAATAAGAGTAGACATAAACAGCTAGTCGATAAATTTTCCAAAAAGCAAGCAATATATAGCCTAAATGGCCTGAAAAACCAATGCATGCCGAAGACGCATGAAAACTTCTAGAATTTGTATAATTCAAATCATGCAATGTTGGGGTTATAAATCTGGAACTCTGCACAAATCTCGTTTGTCTCTTTTTTGTCGAGCATGATTCAAAGATAACTCCATTCCTAAACGGCCAATGTGTAATGACCTAAACACATGCCTTGACAAATTTGGTTTATTTTATGCTCATTTTAATTAAATAAGGCATACAATAATTATTGCATAATACTGAAAAACGTTTTGCAACAATTTCTTAATCGTATACTTGATTTTGGCAAGCATGAGCCACAAATGGATCGCGCCTCGTCGTAGTCAGTACCACATGCTTAACAAAATAAATATAGGTAAAAAATTCTGACGGTTCAGAAAGCGTTTCTTCTCTGGATGTTCACGTAATACAAACAGAAATAAATCAGTATCTTATTTTGGTCTGATTCGTTTTTGTACGTAAATCAGTTTTTGCTCCCTGGAGTCAAAAGGTCATTAGTTATATTCCTTGGATTG
Organism: Styela plicata; assembly: GCA_963675895.2. NCBI lineage: Eukaryota > Metazoa > Chordata > Ascidiacea > Stolidobranchia > Styelidae > Styela > Styela plicata. Next base: position 8,871,467 of record OZ023152.1, read on the forward strand.
ATATTAAACGAGGGAATATATTTATATCCACATTAAATATCAATGTCTGTATGCACTTATTATGTTCTGTGTAAAGTATTTTCAGTAGTCAAACTATAGTGCGCTTACAAAATTTATTTAAGAACACGCAGGTTTTCCGATACTTTATATTCGAGATTGCGAAAAAAGAGAAATGTTTAAAATATTCAAACTTAATTATGTTTTAATTGAACCCAAACAAATTATCTATTCAATGCTCATTGAAAATAAATAATCTGATCGATAAAATATAAAATTATATTTCGCATAAGTATTTTTAGTATCAGAAAACATCAGCGCGATCAATTTGTGACATGTTGCGGTCCATAGGTGGTATGTGTTCTACAATAGAACATTTGTGTGCTGCTGCAGGGCAGTTAGAGGCATATTAATTTTTTATCTATAAAATTGAAATTCAGCTTTTCTGGGGTATTGAACCACCTACCTTCAATAAGTGAATGAATAAAACCAATAAACGAGTCACGTGAAAAAGCCATACTTGTGAAATAATTTGTTTTTGAAATTTTGTTTTTAATTTATTACGCGATCGAGATACATGTCTCGTTTTACGTCTACACCATATTATAAAAAAAAACGTCTCAATTGTTGCGCCTTGGGCAAAAAGAGTGGGAAATCCCCTTCACTGAGATATTAGTGTCCCACAAATCGTTGAATATATACCAGTGCATTGTGGCTGTTAAGAAATAGATTCTACAACAAGTTGAAACACTGAAGTATAAGACGTATTTTAGAGAGAAATGATAGTCAATGGGAATATGTATAGTACTGTACACTTCAGACAGCCCCTCTTAGTCTTAGGTATTCTTGCTCATGGGGCCCATAACGTTAACGTACGGTCAAAGTATCTTTTTTGTTTAAATTCTGTCTAAACAAGGCTGGAAGTATTGCCCAAAATGAAAAAAACTAACGATCACTCAAGTGAAAAGAAATTGGTACAAAATGAAGCACTCCCATTACCAAGTATTGATTATTCTGATTGTTTACTTATTTGTAGTTGACGTTATACCTCGTTAATTCACGTCTAGGGCTGGGCAATTCGTTCGACTCGAAGCACGATTAATTCGAATCAATCGTTAACCGTTCCTACGAACAAGAACTTAATAAGGGAACTGAGATTTTCATTTTTAACGACGAAATGCAATCGATTTTGGTCCAATTTTACCAAAATCGATTATATTTCGTCGTTAAGATATGAAAATTATTGCTCTTGGTGTGAATTGAAAATACACTACAGACTATAAATTTCTGTATTTGCACAATGGGGACAAATTATAACAGTAAAAATGAGATATTTGTTATTTACAAAAATCAGTGATTCGATCCGATTGGAAAAAATTATTCGAATCAGATACGAATTCCAAATGATTCGGTTTGGCCCAGCCCTATTCACAACTTAAAAATTGTACCAGGTAAACAATCTATTGTCATTTGCAATCAGCAACCGAGACGGGGTACTTGCACTAGGCATCTGGTCAGGAAATTCTTTTTTCATCACGTAATATCGTTTTTTTTATTTTCCATTCAAGCTTACGTTTAAGATTGCAATCACAACCAATCATTTCTCTACAATTCCAAACTCCTAATCTATTCTTAATATTTGATTTCTACATCAGTGATTTTATATCAAAAGCAATATAAAATTTTCATGATGATATCCAGACGACAAAAGGAAAAGAAATTTCAGCCTAACATTGGTGTATGGATCCACGCGTTAATCGTAAGTCATATCGTTCAGAGTAGTGCAAATTTACCATGCATGGGATACAAGGGATACGTGCATGTGGTTGAAATAAAATACTATTAATACACAATATTATTGAAGTATATTTATAAAATCGACTTTTCAGCCAATTATACTCATAGTTGCAGAGGCGACTATGAAACGGAACAAAAAAGTGATAGGCAGTTTTATCATAGTCCATGACAGATACCATTCACTGCACAGTACTATAATGGTTCAGTTTTATACTGTTACAAAGGTGCAAAAAATTCACTGGTCTTGACAGGAATTTTACCTTTGACGGTATTGAAAAAAATCCAAAATTGACTTTTTTTGAACAAATATGGGGTGTTGATGAAACGCACCCTGAAGGTGCGATGTATGAAATTTCAACATTATTTTAGAGATAATTTTCCTATGACCCATTTAAACTTTTTTTAAATATTGCTTCCCAAGCCGAAATATTATTTTGTCAAGCATGAACCACTGTTGGACCGCGCTTTGTCGGCTACTACTTGAGCAAAATTTTCTTTCAGGTTTGCTTTTTTTATTGTTTATTAAATTTTTTTCATTAAATTTTTTTAGATCTTGTTCAAAATTTCTGGATCAATTGCTTCAAACAATCCAACAAACTGTGCAGAAGATCCCACAAATTCATCTTGCAACACAGTAGTTGTGGTGAAATTCAAGTGGCTTGGACTCGCTATTTCTGCCGGAATAATTGGTAAGATCAGGACTATGGTTGCAAGTTTCGGATACAATAGAATTTCGAATCGAATCTTTCCGAATTAGGGCTCTATTTTGGAAATTTATAAAAATATTTCAACAATAAGAGACAAGCGATACTCCAGTTGAATCATAACGAATCAAAGAAATTTGTATTCGAATCATCCGATTTCGAATTTATGTGATTCGATTCGAATCTTAAATCTGAAAGTGTCCTCCATATTCAATACTAGGATTGCCATTTCCAGATATATTTTTTCGAATCCAAATAGAATATATATATATATATTTATGGTCACACATCTATGTGAATCATCATGATCAAGGCGATGTACCAGCCGCCACTCTTGGACGTACTAGGTTGGTTATACTGGAAGTTTATGTACTTACCTGATCGAAAGTTATTACATACCGGGTCGAGTGGTGAGCTTGAATTAACAAGTCGGACGCACTAAGACTCGAACCCACGATTTTCAACTTGCGATGTCACTAGATAATCGCACCCACAGTTAGGCAACCATACTTTCAGTAACTGTATCTTCTGCTTTATATTTCAGTCTTCGTCTTAATTGTGTGTGGAATTGCAATAGTATGCGTTGTAAGTGTTTTTTTTATTATTCCTCTTGTTACAATGTTATTTCTTGTTACAAGATGCATTAAATTTATCCCATATTGATCTAAGAATTTTGGGTTCCACCATAGCTCTGCTTTTCATATTCGATAATTTATTAGTATTTTTGTTATGAAAGCTCCAAATAGGTGTGGTGTTTCGGAATCAAGTAAACGACAAATACAATATATCAAAAGCCCAGTAAATTTACAGTTCTTTGCAGTAATTGCACATTTCCAAAGTTGAAAACCGCCATGTTGATGTGATATATGAAAGTATGTGATATCGATGGATTGCACCTCGTCGATGCGCTCCATCAGTATAGCCGATAATTGGTAAAAAACAAAGAATTGTCACAGATGGGTGGCGTGGCATGGTGCAATGAAAAGTACACTTTAACAAATATGCAACAAAATCACTGGTCTTTGACAGTAATTCTGCTTGGCGGTTTTAAAAAAATAAATTCCAAATTGACTTTTTTTGGCCAAATATGGGGTGTTAATCGAACGCACCGCAAAAGTGCGGTCTATCAACGGCTCATAATTGGCATAAATGTCATCAACATGGCGTTTTTTTAATTTCGGAAATATGCAATTACAGCAAACGACAAGCAAATTTACTGTACTTTTGTTACAATGTAGGAAACGCTCTGAAACGTAGGAAATCTTGCATTTTCATATGCCTTCGGCGCGCATACAACACTTATTTAGTTTTTGACCCTGAAATTTCTGATTTTTAGTTTTAGGAACAAAATACTATAAAAACAGTATTTTCAGGAAGGAAGGAAAATTATATGCCTGCGGCGTTCATTATGACTTAATAATTTTAGCTCAAAAATATTTCAAAATTATGCTTCTCACTTTCAAGGTTTTAAATACGCCACAATGAGGGGATTTTTGATAAAAGTAGGCAGAGCACATGATCTTTTTCATTTAAAACCTGCAAACGTGTGTTATTTCTACGCGAAAGTAAACAACAATAGATCTCACATAGGGCTGGGCAAAACCGAATCATTCGGACTTCGAATCTGATTCGAATATTTTTTTGTATCGGTTCGAATCACTAATGCCATGTAAATAACCATTTTTCCCATTTCTGGGGATAGAAATTGTCTCCATTGTAAAATTTCAATAAAATTATAGTTTATGATGTATTTTCAATGTGCACTCCATGTCTAACAGCAACAATTTTCATTGCATTGCAATTGCATTTTCTGGTCAAAAATGAAAATTCTAGTTCATTTGGTAAGTCTTTGTTTTTATGAACGATTCGTTATTGATTCGAATAAATCGTGCTTCGAATCAATTCGAATCGCCGAATCGAATTGTCCAGCTCGAATCTCGTATAAGGTGTAGAATGTTCAGTCATAATTAGGGCTAGGCAATTCGATTCGGTGGTTCGAAGTACGATTAATTCGAATCAATGGTAAATCGTTTATAGGAAGAAAACTTCTTAAGTGAACTAGGAGTTTTATTTTTAACGACGAAATGCAATCGATTTTGGTCAAATTAGACCAAAATCGCTTATATTTCGTCGTTTAGATGTGAAAATTGTTGCCCTCAGTGTGAATTGAAAATACGCTACAAACTATAAATTTCATTATTTTCACAATTGGGAGAAGGTAACATATTAAAAATGAGATATTTGTCATTTACAAAGAATTAGTGATCCGATCCGATTCGAAAAAATTATTCGAAGCAGATTCGAATTCCAACTGATTCGGTTTTGCCCAGCCCTAGCCATAATGAGGACACCAGAAAGCCGCAAACAACAATTTTTCTTATAGCCTATTTCTTTCTTCTTTACAGAAAATATCAGATTGTTTATGCCCAAAAAAGACAAAATATCCAACGAGATGTGTTTCATTCAGCAAATCAAGAACAATAGACTTGAGTTTACCAATAAGTCCTTCTGGGCCTGGTTTCTGGACATCCCAAAGTAATACAACTGGTCAGCATCGGGTTGGACATTCTATACATACTGGAAGTTATTCAAACAACTTTGGTGGGGACAGTGGAGGTGATTGTCATATTGCTGGGTTCGACTCAGGTGGAGGATGTAGCTCCGGTGGTGGAGGGGGTTTTAGTTCCAGTGGAGGATGCAGCTTTGGAGGTGGAGGAGGTTGTGACGGAGGAGGTGGCGAGTAGAAATA
>OZ023152.1:8876813-8899647 GCA_963675895.2 Styela plicata
TTAGCTTATGTAAAAACAAATGAAGTTAAGACTACAATTGCTACGGAGTTGAAAAAACATTTAGGGTAAGTGACAAAAATTATTGAACTGACTTCTGATAGAGACACCATTTGAATTCTGAAATAAAACGGTCTTGTTCACAAAGCAACGAGAGTCATTGTAAAACACAGACTAATCAGGACTAAAATTTTATTTTGACAAGCACGTGCATAAAGCACATAGCGCACGAATCGTCAGTGATCTATTTTTAACAAAATAATATTTTGAGATATAATAGTTTGACGTGCTTGAAAAATTGTTATAAATCCGACATCAGAAATGTAAGTTTGCCAAGCATGAGTCACAGATGGACCGCCGTTTAACCGAAAACTATAAGATAACAAAACGTATGTGGATGAAACTTTACTGACTCATTTTGAACCTCATTCACGTTGAGTACAATTTGTCTGTCTGGATGTCTATGCTGTCTTCTCAAAAGTTTGATTTTTGTTTGTTCAGTATCAGTTATCGGTTTTAAACAGGACAAAAATAGGATAGGGTTGATAACCCTATGTCAACAAGGTCTCGGATTTGTCACAACTCGTGCATATTACCATGTCACCAGGGATGCGGATTTGTCACAACTCATACGCACTGTTGTGTTGGATTGGAATTGCAATGATTTGAATTCATTTATTTCCAAAATTTTGAACTTACATCCTTATTTGTGACATATATTTATGCTTGATGAAGTACCTAGCCTTAGCCCTTGGTGACGTAGCAATACGTATGAGTTGTGACATATCCGCTTCACTGGTTACACGAGGTGGTGAAATTTTTACAGTTGTCATATTCGCTCAAATATTTCCGAAGGAGTAATTTCTTTTTCTGTTTGCTAGTAACTGATTCTGACACAGATCCATTATAATTATTTTCCTCATAAATAATCAGAGGAATTTATGACTAATTGACAGTCAGAAGAATCATTTCTGAATCCATCTCCTGCGTTTCTAAAATTGAATCAGATAAGTGCCATACCATCACCCGGGGCAAATATCACCCACTGCACTTTATTATTCTTGTATATCAGTGCTGTTGCTGGTGCTACATTTTAAAGTAGCACTTTTTAAGTGATTGTTTGTTGGTTTTAGGTGCTGCTCCTGCCTCTCTTTAAGCGAATTTCGATAAAGATTCGAATCTGTACTTTAAGGTACGCTCTGAAGATTTTCAGTCATCACGCGTTAATAGTTTAGAAAATTCGTTTTAAGCTAGATCAAATTTTGACTGTTTCACAGCTCTACTTACTACTATGTCGGTGCGAATGATATTACGGTTGAAGGAAAATGGAAATGGGAAGACGGAACAGTAATCAAAGATGGAGAAGAGAATGTAAATTGGTAATAAATTGTAGTATTTTTTACGTAGCATTAGTGATGGAAACATATTTTTCTAAAAGCCCGATAAAATAAAACAAATTTAGAACAGCACTAGGTAGATTATTATAGGGTAATAGTTTCACTTTCGATACTAAGTAGTACCTTGTCCAACAAAACGGGTAAATCAGGTACTCGTCGTTTTGCTCGTTTACGACATTTTTAGGCAAATATTCGAATATTTTAAAAGCTTTATATTACTTACCTACAGTTTTTTTTATACCAGGTACTTAGTATCTGAATATATTATAGGTAAATGAGTAAGTTTACTCAATCCCAACGAGTAAAGAAAATAGGAACAATTTTGTTAAGTATATCATTATGAAAGGGATTTTGAAACTCTTTTTTATCTGATCAGGATTTTATTCGTAATACAATCCAGTTTTGAAAGTAAACTAGACTACTTAGCAATACGCATCGTCGCATTTAGGATTAGTTTTAATGAAAATTGATATTTTTGTTGTAATTTGAATAAGGATTTTAACGCGACGAATAATTCTTTGACCCGAAATTACTTATGAAAAATGAAATGTTTTATCTGATAAGAATTTACTATAAGAGTCAAAGAATTTGGTTTTTGAAAAAGATACCAAGAAATAATCGAATATTATTGAAGTCAAAAGAGTAAATCCTGTCAAATTTGTTTGCAAATTTCAATTCTGTGGTAGAACAATGAGAAATATAATATTTTAGATCCAGAAAGCTTATATCCAACATACATTCTCGAAGTTTGTGGTTTGCTAAAAGATTGCGCAACTAAGAAAAAAAATATTACAGATCTAAACGGCTGTATTTGTGGTAGTCATGGTATCTGCACTCGGCGATAATTTTCATAAAAATGTGTAAACATAAAAATAAATATGAATAATAAATATTACTTTGTCAAGCGTGTGACTCAGATTGATCGCGCCTCGATGACACGTTCCATCAGTGATTCATACTTAACAAAACATGTTAGATCTAAAATGGCCGCACCTATTTAACACAAACTGTTGATTTTATTTTAAGCTGTTGTAGGTAACTCTCACTCTACAGGCAGCATGCCTATAAAGTTAGATAAATTAAAAGAGTTATAAATATCCTTTGCGACTTCATTGAGTCTGATACATAATCGGTAATATCTTTTATATATTTGAAGGAAGGAACATTGGAGTTGGAAGAACGAACCTAACGGGGAAGAAAATGAAAATTGCTTAGCTCTTGACGATGAAGCTGAGTGGATAGACGTCAGTTGTGCTGGAGATAAAATACATTATATTTGTCAGAAAGGTACGATTTGTAAATATTATTATTTATAATGGAAATTAACCCTAAGCAAGGTCAGAAGCAGCGCCTAAAAGAAACTAACCTACGGATCACAATAATGAAGTGTCTTCGATGTTATATGCCCTTGGCGATAGCATCGCTATCAACAACTTAAGACGACTCATCATGAGTAACTCATTGATCGCACTCAATATCATACTTTCTATATTACTTTTTTCAATTTTATCTCATTATCTGATGCTTCTTAGTAATCTAATAATTACAATATTGATTCGAAATTAATAGCGTGGACTAATATTACAATGCGGGATTCTGTAATAAATAATTCAAATAAATGCAAATTCGAAATTCAGAAAGAATTACCGAATCTTTCACATTATTTGTTTAACAAGTCAAGAATCCAGTAAAATTTTCTTTTATTACATGAGTCACTAAGACAGGGTTATTATGTTGTCAGGTATGTGTCACTGATGGACCGCGTCGACGAGACGCGATCCATCCGTGGCGCAAACTTAACAAAATAAAATTTATGATTGAGCTAGGGGTTCAGTTCTGTTTTGGATATTTTTGTGTCAGACTTCATTTTCATAGTAGGTTTTTATCTAGTAAGTAACTTCTGGTTACCTCTTTTAAGGCAGTGACTCAAGTTTCGCCTGGAATCAATTTTAATAAAAAAAAGTTACAAGGGTGTCATTTTCACCTCAAAACCTTAGATATATTGAAATTGCAATAATTTGTTTTAAAGAAACATACAATTGCCCTACAAATTTCTGCAAAAACGGTGGTTCATGCACTGCTCAATCAAGAAAACTAAGATGTTCCTGCCCTGCAGGAAAGATCGGAAGGAGATGTGAAATTGGTAAAAATATATAAAGTACAAGTATATATGCTTTAGAAGGTTAGCAGTAGGCCTGAAACTTTGTACATTTGCACCCATATGTTTCCCCCCATTATTTGCACCTGTGCGTACGTGGGTCTTAATACCTACATTTATATGAGTGCAAGGTATAGGGTGCAAATATACACAAGTGAAAATGTTGGGTTCACCCCTACGGCTGAAACGGTCCGTGGGTGAAAACCTGCCTTTTTAATGGCCTTCTATTGAAAAGATTTTGTATTAGGATTCTTCGAAATGATAAATCGTCATATCGAATTCTCTCCAATATTTTAGTCACATGTTTATCCATTAACCCACATGTGCAACGTGAAGTTGAAAACAATATTTAATACAATCTTGATTTGAATGAATTCTGAAGAATCCTAGTACAAAAAACAAATAAATAAGCAAAAAAGAGCATGTCAATGAAAAGGAATCGAGTGGCAGGTAAATTTCGGATATATATTGTATGGTCTAAAAAGTGGCAATTTTGTCAGCATCAGGGTTTTATTCATAAAACATAATATATCCGCTTAAAAGTTTAAAAAAAGCTCTTCACAATAAGTATATATTTCACTATTTTATCCACGAAAATGGAAAAGTATCAAAAGACCGTTTTTGAGTCGTCGAGAAGTGTAATCTAGATTTTATAAGATATTTTTTGGTCAGAATTTTCGATTTCATTAACTAAAGAATTGAAAAATTAAAAATTCAAAGCATTGTATTTTACATGTTGATTTAACATGTTTCCATGTATTATGAACTTAACATATCAAGACTTTTTTTTGTTTTTAAAACTAAAGATCTCTGTCGAATTGCTTCTTGTGTGAATGGAATTTGCAATCCCCAAACAGAATTCCCTTTCTACAGATGCCTTTGCTATGCTCCATACCAAGGGAAGTTTTGTCAAAGTAAGTCTAGAATATGTTTATATGACGGGGGAGGTTCAAAAAAGTAATGGCACCTGATGAACTAACCTGATAAATCTGCATTTATTTTTAGCTGCATTTATGGATTTTCTAATAAATTTGAGGATAGAAATCATCTGTCTATCCGAAACAGATTCGAATTCCAAATGATTCGGTTTTGTTCAGTACCAGTGGTGTAACTAGTTTTCTCCTCTGGGGACATATGTGAACAGTGAAATTTTTTTTGGTGATGTAGGCTCAGAGGTCCCGCGACTCAAAATTTCTTGTATCTCAATCAAATTTTTTTTTGACGAGAACTGTTTTGTCAAGTAGATGCCACGGATGATTCGCGCTGCTAAGGCACCCGCAACTCCACTCTGAACTGCATATCTTTAAACAAACTGAAGTACTATAAATAACTAAAGTGCTGGTTATCTGTCCTGGGCGATAGTAAAACCAACAATTTAATTTTCTTATTTCTGTAATTTCTCTCTGCTTCTTATATAACCAATCCTTCGAGTGGATCACACTGACCAAAGCACTGATCAGTGGTCACTTATAAACGGGCAGGGTTAGAGTTGTTAGGAAGATATCTTTCCGGTTCGGCTTTGTCTACAAAAGTTATCACACCCTGGGCTGACTACGGGACAGCATGGATAAATGAGTCGGACTCGCTGGAACTCAAACCCGAGATGTTTAAATAGCTATGCCAACATGATAACTAGGGCTGGGCAATTCGATTCGGTGATTCGAATCGATTATAAGTACATAATATTCAAATCAATTGTGAATCGGTCATAGGGACAGAAGCATGCTAAATGCTGCCATTTTATCGACAAAACGCAATCGATTTTGGTCAAATTTGACCAAAATCGGTTGTATTTTGTCGTTCAAATTAAAATACATCGCTTTTAGGTAAATTTATGCAAATATTTGTAATTTGTAACCGTATATTTCTTAATCATCATAATGGAGACTATAATAGTAATAGTAAAAATGGAAGATTTGTTATTTTTATGAAATCTACGATTCGATCCGATTCGAAAAAACTATTCAAATCAGATTCAAATTTCAAATGATTCGGTTTTGCCCAGCCCCAATGATACCTAATTTAAACAACTACATCATAAAAAAGAATATTTGGCATAAACTCCATTTTCAATTGTAAACGCAATCTTTGTGTACAACGCTAAATATATCTGAAATGTAATTTTAAGATTGGAAACATATAACTTTTGAACATTGTCAATATCACATCATGGAAAGTCCAGCAAAAAGCTATGCGGACGCTGAAAAATATTGCAAAGACGAACGCCATGAACTTGCCATGGTAAAATCTACATCAATTCATAATCAAATATCAAGCGAGGCAATTGATATGTTCTCGAGTTCTGGAATTAGTACGGCTCTATCGTTTTGGATTGGTGGAAAAAAAGATGGAAACAAATGGAAGTGGTCTGATGAAACAAATATACCTTCACGAGGTGAAACAAACAGCCAATGGGCTTGGAATAGACCGTCAACCGAATCGTGTTTGAAGATGGTAAAAAGAGATGGTTCTTCCAGGTTTTATTGGGAAGACGATTCATGCACTACCGCTAGGGAAGGAATAATATGTGAAAGACGAGGCATGTACATCGTATTACGTATTCATGATAACATTCCATCTTTTTAATTAAACTTCACTCTGGGCCATGCAGTAGCCAAAATGACCCAACTAACTTCAAATTATTTAACAGAGATTTACTATACAAAATGCTAGCAATAGTACTCCATAAACAGAACATACGCCTCAAACGTAACAGAACCGCGATAATAAAGTGCAGTGATTGGTATATCCTTGGGCTATAGTTAGGAATAGTCAAACCCCAATAATTTAAAATTTTTGTTATAAGAAGTTTTGAGGTCCTAGCATCGCCGAGTGCAGATACCGCTCACTGCACTCAAACATGGCGATTCAGTTCCTTTTGGGATGTTTTCCGTTTAGAGTGCAGTTGCTGGTACTACATCTTTTAGTACCTCTTTGCTTTTAAGTGACCGTTGGTTTCTTTTAGGCACTGCTTCCGGCCTTGCTCAGAGTGAATTTCAATAAAAAAATGTCTAACCAAATATATATTAGGCTATTTTGCTTTTTGAATACAAACCATACATGGACCGCGCCTTGATTTTTTCTAAATGTGTAAATCACAAGCCTATAGACCCAATCAGTAATTCAATTTTGTCAAGCATGGGCCACAGATGGGCCGTGTCTTTAACTCCATCAGTACTTAACAAAAGATGATACAGCGAGAATACAGCGGAATAACAAGAAATCTCTATCTTTATTATTTAGTTCCTGATACTGGAAATCCTTGTGTTAACAAAGATTGTCAAAATCAAGGGACATGTAATAATTTTGGCTGCCAAGCACAGTGTATTTGTACAGACGGATACGGTGGAGAAAGCTGCGAAAAAGGTAAGTCTCTACAGTGACAAGGATCTCGAAATTAGATAAAGAATTTCGCTGTTGCAAAACGAGCTGCAAACCCAAAATTGAAACTACGGTATAGAATTATGAAGTTCAACTTGAAACTTTGGGAATTGATAAAATTGAAAATAAAGTGTCACATCCTTTATGCGTGTGTAGTTTTGTTTTAAATAATTTTACTGCGGAAAGTTTAGAGTAAGATATTCTTTCTTTATTGAAATTGAAAATGGTTTTCAAGTATTCAAATTTTTACTACAAAAATGGGGGTCTCATTACATGGTGTCTCTTTTGCTAGTTTGTTGTTTCTTACTTACAGTTTTTTTTTTGTTGGCTGAGAGACGAATTCACTAAAATTCAATGTACTTTAGATTTATTGTCTTCGTCTTTGTTTGCTAAAAACTAAACTAGGTATATAAAGTAAACAAAACACCAAAATTTTTCTTTAAACGACTTTTTTTGAATGATATAAACAACTAAAGAATGCTACAATCTCCGAATTGTAAACTTTCTAAAAAAAAAGAAAATAGCGCTGTAATTTTATCAATTTAATTTTTGCCAAACATGAGTCACTGAGTGATTGAGCCATTAAGGCGCAAACCATCAGTGAATCATGCTTGTCAAAATTATATATGTCTTCAACGTGTCCTTTTATGGATAATCAGTACAATGGTGGATCGCGCCGATATAGCTCGAAATAAGAGAAAAATTGGCATCAAACGGCAATATTAGGGAGGTTCAAAGTCTTGCTTCACACTTAAACATATTTATTTCTGTAACGTTTCGTCTGATCAAGGTCGAACTTTTTTAGACAAGCATTGGATAAAAGAAGAAGTCGAACTTTCGTCAGACGAAACGCTACAGAAATAAAATTGTGTGTGTGAAGCAAGACTTTGAACCTCACTAGTTAGTCATAGTTACTATTGCTGCCGTATCGTTGCATTTACTGCATTTGCATTTAATTATGAAGTATGAGCCACGTATATGTCGCATTATCCATCAGTGACACATATCGCCACTCTTCTAACTAAATTGCATAAGTTACTTTTTTGCGATTTTCAGATTTACTTTGCAAAATGTTCGTGGCTAAACGATACAACTAGTAAGAAAAATAGATTTACACTTTTGGGATTTCAAAATCGCCAAATTACTCCAATATGTCAATTTCCGAGTCAAAATACATTTCATTTGTTTCTTTATGGAGTCATAATATAGTTTTAGCATACCTAACGCTTTTTATCGTTGTATAAAGAGTATTTTCGTTTTTTCCTTGTAATCAAAAATGAATTATAGATTCACATCAAAAGTATTAGGTTTTGTTCTGCTAAGAATGATAATTGAGAAAAGTCAGAAAATATTTCGTGCATTTTGAAAAGTTTCAACATTAAAATGCTGATCTTCCTTTCTTTCCAGTCAATTACCAGCCCATCTTTTGTGACGTTATTGCGCTTTAGAATGTTTCCAAAAGAATTTTTATTTAATTTCTTTTTAATTGGGTACTTATTATAAAAACAGACAGAAACCATTTGCTCTTTGTTTTTAAATAACTGTGCCAGGCGGTATTAAGCTGTGTACAAAATACAAGTTGCAATTCTGATTAAGTCATGCACAGGCATTATACAGTCATGGACATTAGAATATAATCTGTACATACCAGCAATATTTTAATCAAAATATGCAACTGTATCCGATAATAAATCGTAAACCTTTTTTCGCGGTTTTCTCAAAAGTAGAAAAATGACGCAATGATTATGAAGGTGAGACGATATTTAAATAATATTATTTTCTATGGTATATCCGTGAATGGGGGCTTGTGCCCAACCACCGTTAGGCACAGTGACTGCATAACTATTCTGTGTTAAAGCTACTCGCGAAGACCACGATGAGGGGCCCAAACGGTCAAATAGTAATTGCATCCAAACGTGACATTACCATCAATGTGGCCGTGCCTAACCGACTGAGTCACCGAAGCAGGGTTCACTTCACAAACTATCACTTTGACATGATTTGTTGCCTAAAATAATAACACACTCACTTCAATTCTAGATTTGATAACAATTACCCCTGATGTTAGTGAACTTACATTACGTGAGGGGGAAGAGGGGACCGTTACTTTGACAATAAATTCAGAGATTGATGAAGTTAAAGTTGTAGTCTACAAAGGAACAAGTTATTCAACAATAAAATATGACGTTGGAAAGACAGTTCAATTTAGTGTAACTGGACAAATTGGAAATCCGGAGGGAATTCTTTATAAATTCATTGCACGACCGATGAGTGGAAATAGCTTTGATAGATCGGCCAGCGTTAGAGTGAAAGTTATTTGTGAGTACAAATTTGTATTACTCAATATGAAAATATCAAACATTGGTTTCTCATGCATACACTCCCTTTTTTTTCTTCACCCACCATCGCTCTTTCACCTCACTTACACAATTACTCATTTTCCAACTTCCTTGTGCCTATTCTCTTGTACTTCTATCTTTTCCACTTCCTTTTCTCATTATTACAATTTTTCGCTTTACCAAAATGTGGTAAAATCCATGTTTTTCTACAATAATTTTGCTTTATGATAGAAAACTAAAACTAGTTATTTGACGTTTCCCACCAATTGTTGGCTGTTGATGAAACGTGCAATACCAGGCGTGGAAACTCAGGGTTTTGAATTGAAAATGTACACAACTGCAAATGAACCGTAAATTCGCCAAACTTTTGTCACACTCTCTTTAATTTTATTTGTCAAAATAGATCAGTTGTTTGCAGCTGTTCCATCCTATACCCTCCGTCGCCCGACGTCATTTCACTATCAGTCAATATCACCAATAAAGCGAAAAATTTTTTCAAATTGTGATTCCACCCAATGCACGTCATTTTGGCGGTTCATTACTTTTTGTCGTGAATTCTTCTCGGGGAGCAGGTAATGGCAGCATATTTTGTAGTGGTGCTTACGAAGTTTTTTTCACACTGCTTCGAACTTGTATAAGTGAATTTCCATGTAATATGTTTACCTCAAAAATCTTTGTCATAGAGTAGTCATTGTAGCTAATAAATAATCACTACGCAATATTGATATCATGCGCCTTCTCAATATTCGATTTTGTCCCCTTAAACCGGAAGAGTCTCAGCAACGCGGAATAATCGATGTTTTACTTCATAGTAACATTGCGAAATACCCACAGTAGTATAAACCCTTATCAATTTTCTTCTCTTGAAGCTCCCGCCAGAATTACAGGAATCAGTAGAGAGTCAATTCTCGTGCCACAACAAGGTGATTGGTATATTCGCTGTGACGCCACGGGAGTTCCAACACCCACAATATCGTGGTATAAAGATAGCGCTGAAGTTGAAAAAACTGGGAACAAAGTAATCCAATATGTACAAGATTCATTTTCGAGGCTGGAAGTTCAGCAGAGCGCTACAGAATTAGACGCGGGTATAGTTTTTTATATTGAGATGGTGTATTTTGCCTAGCAGGAGCCACACGCTATATGTCCATGCATTCTTGAAAAGGAATAATTCATAAAAAATTTTTGTCAGAGGTTAAAGAGAATAAAACATGAAAAAGGCGATCACCTCTTAGTCGGGAACTTCCTGCTCCAAAATGTTTTGTTAAGCATAAGCCAATGATTTAACTTCCCGCCAAAGCAACCTTTGTTTAACAAAATAAAATTTCTGTTAATGAAACTGCACAGGATTGTAGATGGTCGCCCAGCGCTCAATCTCTACACTTTATTTGCATTAATTTACCTACTATTTCAGGCCTATACACTTGTCGAGCCTCCAACACACCTCCTAATTCTAAGGAACACATTGATGAGAGATCTGCCTATTTGAGAGGTATGATATCAAAATCAACTCACATAAAACTAGCTTTAGTTAGTAGACAGTTTATTAAAGTCTTCAAACTCCATTTAAGATCAATTCTGCGTTTTGATGTTACAAAATTGCAATAAAATCGCCGTTAGTTTATAGTAATTCCGGAAATACTATAGCATAAATTTTTTAGTCCATTGTCATAAATTGCGTCACCTAATCAATTTCATATTTTGGAAATTAACGATTACGACAAATCGGAAGTAGAGTGCTTTCAAAATTACATATTTCCTTTTTTTATGATTTCATACAAAGTCAAGGTTGTTATCAATATTTTTCAAAAGAATATTTGTAATCTGAGAACACGAAAAAACTTCCAGGCTAAAATATATTAAGTTGGTATCAATTAGACTCTTTTGCCAAATTTGGCCAAGTAATCTAATTTTTCAAAAGTTTCTCGCGCGTCCGGCGCATGCACGGCAACAGGGACTAATCCTTATACGTGTGTTATAACGAAAAGTCTTTTTAGTGGTAATTTTTATCACAAATCTAATCTTTCTTTATTTAGTTAAAATCGAAAAGGCGGACGACGCCCTTTCAGAGCAAGAAATTGAATTCAACGAAGAGCATCAGTTATCCTGCTCATTCAGAGGCTATCCTCAACCAGAAATTCAATGGACATTCACCCGTGAAGAGAAAACAGTTACCATAGGACAAAACGAAGGCTCAATTTTTAAGATTACAAACAGAATGAGGGGAGGGGGTGTGGTGAAAACTGTAACTAGTAACTTGACTGTGTCTCTTGCTGAATGCTTGGGCCCTGTGGAAATAAAATGCTCGGCTAATAATAGCCTCGAAGAAACTGGACAAAATTTTATAAAGTTTTCACTCAATCAACGTGAGTTTTTTGTTTAAAAATCTGAATTTTTTGGCAAATTTTATTAGGACAATGAAATAATGGTTACAGGTTTCAATGTGTACTTCTTTTGAAAAAAAATTTTCTGTTGAAGATTTGCCCTTGATAAGAATCGAGTCGAAATCAGCGTCTATAACGTAACCAACTAGCGACCACTTTCATTTGAATATTTACTACTTAATGTACTATACTATAACTGGAAAACACCTCTAACAGATTTGTGTTGTATTCTAATGTATACCAATTTGACCAAAATGGTCAATAAATAATTGCATAAAATTGCACGAACGGTATTATAGAAAACGAGAATATTGTTTTGTCAACATTTCAAGAGTTAATGGTGACGTACTTTAGATTAATAAAAACTCTCAAATAGAGGATCCTATTTCAAAACCAATAGATAAACTGACTTTAGGATAGGACATAGGCTTCACAGTATAATAAAATGTATGTATACCACTGATTGGACTTTGTGTTTTTTACGGTCCCGGTGAATTGCAATAACGTTTTTTTACGACAGATTGTGCTTGCTATTTTACAAAATAATGGATAATCCTGTAGCAACCATAGTCTAGTGTCTAATACTTTTAACATTAACCATTTCTCTGTTTTTATTCTCAAATGTTATTTCCAAATTCATAAAAAAATTCAAAAAATCTTTCAGGAACAAAATTACGAAAGAAAAAAAATTACATCTTTTCTAAGGACACAAAAAATTTTCAAAACGCCTTGTCATCTTGCAAAAGCAAAAGAGCACAATTGATAGAAATAAAAACGCCTGGTGTACAAGAATTCCTTGCAAACGAAGCAAATAATTATTTGCGTGGAACATCTGGTAAGTAAAGACGAGATGTGTGAATTTACATGTTATTTTCCGTTTTATATGTACATGTACATTTTTTTACTAATATTCGTGTCAAGCTATCAACATAATCTAAAAGGAACAATTAAGAGTCATTTTAAATTGAGGACAGTGAGTTGTTAGGAGCATCTAAAACTTCTAACATTAGTGCAAATTAACAGCCATTCCAGAGATTTTATTGCGTGACTCTGAAAACAGTTTGTTGGAAATGCTAATCAGGAATTGTTAATGGAGGGAGGAAAGTTGCTTTAAGGACGAAATTGAACTTCGAATTGAATTATCATTAAATTCTTGTTTTGATGTTAATATATGTGATCACAGCATACATTGCAATGACTAGAACTATTATTGATGGATCAATGATATGGAAATGGACGGATGGAACTATGGCATATAATCAATCAAAATATGGAAGGTATGGAATTATAAATTCATTAAAAACATTACTGTATGAAATTTTTGCTCAAGCGACTCAAATACACGTTGTGCAGCTTGAGTTACTTGTCGTAAGCTTGAGTTACTGACAGATTGCGCCGCAGAAGAGCAGTTTTAAATTGTGCTTCAATAACGAACAAAATTAAGTTTCTGGTTGGAAAACATTTGTTTGATGTTACCGAGATGCAAAAATGAATATCAAAATTTTCCGACTTTTCATTCAATAATTTCCATATATTATATATCCTTTTTAGAACGAAATCGGAAAAAATGGGAGCCATAAACGGAGTTTATTTGGCATGGGGTTATCAACAACCAGGGAATGATGAAGATTACAATTGTGTTGTTACAAATGGTGACGATGAAAATCGCTTATGGTACAATGTACCTTGCTCTCGTATAGCAGGATATATATGCGTAAAAAAAGGTATTTCATTTTTTTTATCTCAGTTTCTCTCAACTGAACAAATATACTTTCAAAACTTAGTACTTTGACTGTTGTGAAAATATAAATTAACATCGTTTATTTTGCTTTCTGCTCACCATTAGGGCACGGCAAACCGAATCATTTGGAATTCGAACCCGATTCGAATGTTTTTTTTCGAATCGGATCGAATCACTAATTTCATGTGAATAGCAACTATCCCAGTTTTACTATTACAATTTCTCCCCATTGGGAAAATTATTGTAAAATTTATAACTAATAGTGTATAGTGTATTACTAGTAGTGTTTGAAAATAAAAAAAAATGAATGCACTATAACAAAAAAATTATTTTGTTTATTGCTAAAGCTAATATCAATTGAGTGCATTTGCTATATTTTCAGCTACTTCACTACCAAGTATTGATAAAACAGAAGTAAAAGAATGTTCGGCAAATATTAAAATTCTCTGGAAAACGTCACCTGAAGCCATCGGAATCAAACACAGGTACACTGTAAAATTTTATTAAAATTGCCTTTCTTCAACAGTAATTATACTGTGTAATTAATATTAAATAAAACTGAAAAAACTTTTCGTCCGAATATGGACAGTCGATCGTGTCACTAAATCTCATCTAGGAGATTTCACCTTTGGTTTTATTTCTTTCATTGACCGCGTTGATCTGCATAGCTTTAAAACGCTTTAATAAAAATATTTTATAATAATATAAAATAAATGAATTTTTTACATATTTACACAAAATTGTCGCCCAAAAGACAAAACGTTTAAAACTATCATTTCAGGAGCATTGTTTGAAACGAAAGTAGAACTGGGCAAGTTGATTCGATGATTCGAATCGATTCGAACCACAATTTATTCGAATCAATTGTGAATCGTTTATAGGAAAAAAAACTGAACGAACTAGAATTTTTATTTTTAACGATAAAATGCAATCGATTCTGGTCAAATTTGCGAAAAATTGATTATATTTTGTCGTTAAAATATGAAAATTGTTGTTCTTAGACATGGAATATGAATTAAAAATATACACTATAAACTCTAAATTTCTTCATTTTCACGATGGAGACAATTTGTAATACTAAAAGAGGGACATTTGTTATTTACATGAAATTAGTGATTCGATTCCATTCGAAAAAATTATTCGAATCAGAATCGAATTCCAAATGATTCGATTTTGCCCAGCTCTAGACGAAAGACAAATTAACCTTCTGTTTCAGTTGCCATACATGCAGAAACCCCTGAAAAATTAAAATATCAGATTATAGAATTATTGACATTCAACTCTGTAAATATGTTTACAGAATACAATTTGTGCCGATGGATGGCGGAACTTCAAATCAAGACTCTATTGATATTATTCCAAGTCAAATATCAATGACAACTGAAGCCAGTTTATCTTTTTCTACAAACTACACTGTTAAGGTAGGGAAGAATTGTTGAGAAAATGATAATTACTTTGTTAAGAATGAGACACGGTTGAATCTCTCCTTGATGGCGAATGCTACAAGACAAAACTGCGCTCAATTCTAAACCAAAGTCCTGCAGTATAGAAAAATCGCGCGCAACCCTTAATGTATGTAATTTAGTAAGTGCGCGTCATCCCAACCTGTAAATTATTTTGTCGAAACACGTTTTGTGAAGTATGGGACACTGTTGGAAGGCAGCGCCCAGGTGCGGTCCATCTGTGGCCTATGATTCACAAAATACATTTTTTTATACGGATTACAGGTTGAATTTGGGGAAATTGTTGCTTTGCTCGAACATTGCGATGCCCCAGTGGTTATCAAGTTGGCATCCCAGGTTGAAGATCTTGTGTTCGAGTCAGTGCAAGTGTACAACTCCTTCATCCATCGCTCATAACCGAGGGTTTAATAACTTGGTTAGGCTCAAACCTAAAAGTTTATAGTTTTCCGAAATTAGAGACCTTGTTGGCATAATAAGGGACCGCTAGTACTAGGCCTTGCTCTCGGCGATTCACTCGTATGAGTGACCATGGAAAAATGAAATAAGCCTTTTCTTTGTGTACAGGGTCGGTGAAGGAAGTCGTAGTGTTACGTGACACAATAGAACTCGCCTGTAGAAATATTAGAGATACTCAGATCAAAGCGTATGCTCAACTGAGTTGAACGGAAAAAATGCTCATTGTCTTAGCGTGTTATTTCAGCAACGAACAAGGAAGCAACAATGATTTTAATCAGAAATAATATACCTTTTTCAGATATATGTTTGTCCCGATGAGTGTGTCCCTTCGTGTCACACAAAAGCTCGATTTTTAACTACAGGAGGATTGCCTGGAACGGTGCAAACACCTACTGTTGAACAATCAAGAGATAAAAGAACATGTAATATTACATGGAAGAAACCATTGATTGGAATTGAATTGCTCCCATATCAGGTACAACAACACGTATCCATATTGTCTTATCGGTGAATTTTGACTACCAAACATTATATTTTCAGATATTTGAGTCATAGATAGGTCGCACAGTCAAAGCATGTCTAGATATTTTTTACTTTTGTAGTGAGTTGCGTTTTTGTTGGGTTGTTGATCGCTGTATATTGATACTTGGCACTCATCCCATCTACAAGACGGTTTGAAATTTGTAAATATGCTTTTACTGAAATATTAGTAAATTTACTCAGTAAATGGGAAATATTAGTAAATTTACTGCGTATTTGTCATAGTGCACTTCCAAAACATCGAAAAAATAAATGGTAATTAGATTTTTCCTGTTTTTGATCAATTCAGAAAAATTTCCTATATTTATTCAGATAAACATAACCTATACGTTGAGATACATTTCTTCATACAATCCTCTGATTCAAGGACTGAATACAAGTCATAGCGAATTCTCTCCGAACGCATACTTGGGTTTTAAACCGTTACCAAACAGAAAATATATATTTGGCATCAGAGCTCAAACATGTTCGGGATATGGCGAACTTGGGATTGCACAAGGAACCTGTATTACCGGTATATCTGGTAAGAATTTAACTTGAAATTTGACTATATTAAAACTCGTATTCTTTGGCTGAAAGATTTTCGATGTGCCGCTTACACTGTGTCAAGTTAAGAACACAGGTTGTAAAATGATGTTGTAAATTTGAAATATCAGCTTATAGGGCTGTCGTCATCGTATTCATGTTTTCAATTTTACAAGGACTTAAACTTCTTTACTCGATATATAAACAATATTTTTATCAGCTCCGCCACGTGTCGCAAAACCAACGACACCTTCCTCCATTAACGACGATGGAACAGTAGACATCACCATACCAAGAATAAATGAGGAAAATGGACCAATCAGGTGAAAAAATGTTACTGAAATATTTTTCAAAATATGAATATTAGCGATGCAAGGTTTTCTAAATACCACTTCAATTATATTCACTATAGCGAAAATGCAGTAACATAACTGTCCATTCGAGTGTAATTTTTCCTGATGGTTTTTAATAAAGTCTTCAAATCTCTTTTTTGGTCGATTGGTGATTGGTTTAGTTGGCGTAAATCACATCATAATCATTCAGGGCTGGGCAAAATTCCATCAACTTTTATACTTTAGAAATATCAAATTACTGTAAATGAACGGTAAATTCACTGTACTTTTGTCACAGTGTGTCAGAGGTGGATCCACAGGAAAATTTTGTGGTCGCATTTACTTATCAAAATAGTATTATATCATTAAACTGTCATATTATGGGAATTTATCAAGAAAAACCAATAAAACTCTATACTCTGTCAGAATTTACCCAAAGCAGGTGTTATTATTTGTCTGGGTATTATTTTTTTTGACAACGAACAAGAGACAACTAACTAATGCGGCTGAATACCGAATTCAATAGTGACTTATAGGTGACAATACACAAGTTTACACAAAAACATCTTCAAATCGCTAAAAGTAATTGATAGAGGAAACAGCAAAAGTAAGCCATCTAACAGAAACATTTTTTTCTTGTTTCCAGTTGTGTATTCATTATTGTGGTCATCGAACCAGAAGTTACAGATTCTGAAGATGAGTCTTTCAGTCGAGAAGAATTGGAAGAAATGAGTAGTATTTCAAATACGACTGGAATTCAAGAAAGAAGGGAATATATTGCACTTGCAATATCGAGAAAAGATCTCATAAATATGTTAGTCTTTATATTATCGACGTTTCATTTTCACCGGTTCGCCAATTTTTTTTTCTTTTTTTTTTAAATAGAACACTTATCCATCTAATATGATCATGCCTTCTGACAAACGAGTTATTGCACCACCGATTTATTATATGTCTTGGAATATCACTTTGCCAATACAAAGTCACACTTCTGAGTTAATCACTCCGGACAAAGGTCATGTAAAGCGGTCACTCATAGGCGAACAGGA
Source organism: Styela plicata (assembly GCA_963675895.2). Taxonomy (NCBI): domain Eukaryota; kingdom Metazoa; phylum Chordata; class Ascidiacea; order Stolidobranchia; family Styelidae; genus Styela; species Styela plicata. The sequence goes on from OZ023152.1 coordinate 8,894,576, forward strand.
TTAGGTAAAATGATTTTAGGGACTTAACGATTCTGCCGAGACTATCGAAGTTATTGCACCATGCGTTGAGTGGTGGGTAGGCCTATGGATTAACGAAACGGGCTTGCTTAGAATCGAACCAAAGATATTTAGCCCCCGATGACAGCATGACAACCACTAGACCATCGCGACCATGAAATTATACCGCGGTTCGTGGTGTGGACTTTTATTAATGAGCAGGGCTTGCACGGTGATGAAGCCATCGGGTGTTAAATACTTTTCAAAAAGCTTCAATCAATCCCCGTTAGTGTAAAAACAAAAAAAATATTTGTTACATTTCAAACGGTTCATCTTTTGAAGTATTAGCTGTATTTATCAATGTATTTTAGGACAAATGAAGATGGTTTAGTTAATCTGAAACTTGGTGACAACGGGACAACGTATTGTGACGTGATTTCTACGTCACAGAAAAGACGAAAGCGAGCAACGCAGGAATTTTTTGGATCAAGTCCTCCACTAGCAAACGACAAGAATTATGGGTTGGTCAAAAAACAATTATTTCTAGCAACAGAAATTCATTTTTTGAAAGTTGGCCCAAATATAAACCGCGCCTAAAATACACGATCTATTTTAAGTTCACGTTTAATATACCATAAAGCATAAACTTATCATATTATAAACCTTTTTGAGTCATATTTCTTTTGCAGATTTTTTACGGTGACTTCAACGCCGACTGAAGATGGGGAGGTCATGTTCAAACGCAGTAAGATGTCTGTGTTGGGGAATGAAGACAAAGCTGCAAATGGTTCAAGTGGGTGATTTAGCAAAAGCTACAGCTTATGAGGCTGGGCAAAACAAATCGTTTGGAATTCGATAACTTTTCCCAATCGCATATTCGAGATTTATAACAAATATGTCCTTGTTATCAATACAATTCGCCCTATGATCAAAATAAACAAATCTATAGTATACTATAGATATACTTTAAAACTACGCTATATTATTAACTATCAAGTTATCATACCGTGGGTTAAGTGGTGTCATGGATAAACAAGCCGGACTTGGCGGGACTCGAACCCAAGATCTGCAACCTGTGGATGCCAATCACTTGACCACCAGACGCTCAACTTCGCGATCCATCATAGACTCACACCTTAACAAATAATGTTTCGTGACACTTTTTTGAAAGGAAAGGTATTGCGTTCGTGAATCTGAAAAAAAAATTAGTTCAGATTATTGGTATATTTTATTATACACATGGATCTTTTTTAGAAATGGATTTCATCATTCCCGTGATAATTGGAATAGTCGTTGCTATCTGCCTCGTACTTGTTGTTATTTTATTGCTATTAAGAAGGTTTGTGTGCCTAATATTTTTTTCGACTTGATATATAACATTAGGATCTTAAATTTCAAATCTTATTTAAAACGGCTTTTCTTACCGTTTTTAAATCAGATTTGAAATTTAAAAAATGAATTAATATAATTTCAATATTCTCCTACAGCAAGGAGAATTAGTTTTGTTTTTCACTTTGAAAAACCGACCGAATAATACAAGACAAAAATAAGATTATAATTTTCTTTAAAGGTATAATAATAGGTATGAGTATCATTTGACTTCTTAGTTATAGTATAATATAAAAGGCTAGCATTGCTATTTCTGGTAACCTCTCAATAACTGAATCAATCTGGGTATCCGCTTATGCAACATTATAAGAACAACCGTTTAATTTTCGTATTCTAAATTTTTCACTTACCACCGAAATATGAATAATTTATTTAAGAAAGCATTGATAGGCAAGTGTCATTGACCACTCAAGTCTGACGCATGGCCTATCAATATATCATGCTGGACTATAAATAGATTGCAATAACAGGATTTCAATTTCAAAATTCCAAAATTTAGTTTTAATTATAAATTTGCTAATGCTAATATTGATAACTTATATTGCAGGCGACGAAGCAAACCTATCCCTAAAACTGATTCTGTTCCACTGAAAACGGTCGTTCCCGTACCAGGTGAAAAATTTTGGATTGCCATCATTACTTGTCATTTTGTAAAAAATTCACTAAAGTCACAAGTATTTTAACTAGGGATACCCGAAAATGAGTTCAAATTTAATCTTTCGGTTCATCAACAGTCGATAACTGGCGTGATTCTTATCAACAAGACGAGATTATATTTCCAAAATGAACACGAATAAGCCCAGTTTTATGGAACTTTTGTCAAAGGGATTAAGTGGGTTTAAAAACATGGCGCGTGAAAATAATAAATTGAAAGCGTACTTGTAAAAGCAGTTACCAAAGCGAAATGGAAAATTCATTCAAAAAAACATAATCTGGCAAAAATGTGCATTGAACATGCATAGTTTAAAATTGTTTTTAAAATACTGATTTAGATCAAAAAAATATTACTGATCGAATATAGAATTTATTAATTTTTAATTAATACTAATTTTTTATTTTGATTAAGAACCAACATACGCAAATTTTGCAATGGAAAGCAAAGAACTCAGGTCAGATACAGATATTCCTCTGCAACGATTGGAAATTATTTACAATTCTATGAAGGCAAACAATAACAAAGATTTTGAAACAGAATTTCAGGTGTGTCATTTTTTTAGCCTTCGGCGTAGATAAAAATTCCGGTATGGGCTTCTCTCCCTAATTGCGATAGGGTTGGTAACCTTATGTCACCGAGGATGCGGATTTGTCACAACTCATGATGAGTTGTGACAAATCCGCATTTTCGGTGACATGGGTATACTCATGAGTCGTGAAAAATCCGCATCCCTGGTGACATAGGAATACTCATGAGTTGTGACAAATCCGCATCCTTGGTGGCATGAGGTTACCAACCCCTTCTCCCTAATTGTGGCGCGTATTTTGTAAGATCCAGTTCTGGACACAGGTTTCTGAACCTACACTTATGATGCTCTTGAGTACAATAAAACACGTGAAGTTTTCTTACGGATTCATCTTTGTGTTTTAGTTAGCAAAACAAAAAGACAATACAAGTCGGCATAGCTTTACGCTAAGTGTATGTCACGTGCAAGGAAACAAATATTCCATACACTGTAGCAAAATTGCAGTAAAATCACCATTCTTTGGAAACAATTTTATTTGGTGGTATTAAAATAAAAGTACAAATTCATTTTTTACCAATTATGAGCTGTTGATGGAATGCACAACTGAGAGGCAATCGATCAACATTTGGAACCTGGACCTTAATTCCAATTACAAAGCGCTTTCAAATTTTGAAAATATATACAAAATTTGAAACAAAATTTACTGCATTTTGTAATTGCATTCTGTACTTTCTGAAACACCGTACTTTAATGAATTTAACTTTTTCCGAATTCTACATTTATTTAACTTACTTTTATTTAAGAACCTCAAAGTTGAAGCCAATGCAAATGCGTTACCAACAGATGCTGGTTCTGATCCTTCAGTAAAAGCAAAAAACCGATACAAGAACATCTTACCATGTGAGTCGGAATTGTTACGTAAATTGATAAAAACTTGTTATCAGAGACCCCCAACCTAGAATTAATATTTTGCTAAGTATAATTTTATGTTTCGTTTGTCAATATCGAAAAATTAAAAGAAAAACATTTAAAAAATTCGATCTGGCCACGCATTTTAGATATGATTCTAATGTAATGATATCATTGTATAAATATTGTACCAATTCATGAATCCGTTGTCGAAAGATGATAATGCTAAGCATGAGTCATAGATGGATCGCGCTCTCAGGGCGCGGTCCATCTGTGGCACATGTTTGACAAAATTGAATTTCAAATGAAACATGCAAATTATAGTTGCATGTCACGATTTTACAATAATTGACTGCAGAATTTTGTCAAACCAGAGAATATTTGCATTTGCTTGTAACGATTTCAGGCTGTAGCATTTTCTTTATATCTGTTGTTTTTACTAATCCTGAACATACCTGCTAACTATATTAAATATTTTGCAAAGTTGAGAATGCTATCTATATATTTGAAACGACGTTCTATTTTTAGATGATATTACAAGAGTGAAGTTAAGCGGAAAGGGCGAGTCGAGTTACATAAATGCATGTTTTGTGCAGGTATGCTGTTGGCTACTTTTTCCACATTTAACCAAATAATTCTCATTAATTGGTTCAGAATTTGGTTGCTTTTATTAAGAAATGGCAAAGTGATTTGGGGTCGTTCGAGGCAAGAATCGTTTGCACTCTCAGGGGCTTTACAAACACGGCGTAGTGACAAATATACGGTGAATTTACGGTTCATTGGCTGTAATTGTATATTATGAATATTTCTGATGAGCCCCATTTGTCGGAAATCGTTTGAACGGTTTTATTTTGATATTGTCAATAGGGCTGGGCAATTCGATTCGGTGATTCGAATCGATTCCAAGCAGACATTATTCGAATAAATCTCGAATCGTTCAAGGAACAAAAACTTGCCGAATGAAGCGAAATTTCCATTTTAGCGATAAAATACAATCGATTTTGGTCAAATCTGAAAAGTCAAAATTGAAAGGTTTACAGTTGTTGGAAATATATTATCTTCACTGTTCGGCTTAGCCTGCCCTAATTTATTACACCCAGGGTCAAGTGGTGGGCATTCATTAACGAACCGGATTCGACACGTGTAGAACACATTTGGTAAATGAATTTCTGAATGGGATGCGTTTTTACACTGTTTCGCTAAATCGAAGTTTCCTTTTTTTTTTCATCATTTTTCATTTTCTATCTGCCTTTATATATTCAGATTGTGTCCGTGATTCTAATCGTTAAAGGCAAACGTTCCGCAAAAAGGCAAAAGAATTAACTTCCCACTATCATTACGTAGCTGTTTTGGTTTTAACTGTAATGATATCATTGTATAAATATTGTACCAATTCATGAATCCGTTGTCGAAAGATGATAATGCTAAGCATGAGTCATAGATGGATCGCGCTCTCAGGGCGCGGTCCATCTGTGGCACATGTTTGACAAAATTGAATTTCAAATGAAACATGCAAATTATAGTTGCATGTCACGATTTTACAATAATTGACTGCAGAATTTTGTCAAACCAGAGAATATTTGCATTTGCTTGTAA